>JAOUQT010332064.1:0-13366 GCA_025769995.1 Xyliphius kryptos
ATGCACGTCATACGGACGTCATACACGCCATACGGACGTCATACACGCCATACGGACGGCCTACACACAGCATACGTACTTCCTACACGTCAGACAGACATCATATACATCATATACATCATACAGACATCCCATACATCTTATACATCATACAGACATTCTACACATCATAATAATGCCACACACATTACCCAAGTTATATTGTGCACGTACAGGTCTCAAAATCATCACACGCTTCACGTTTCTATAAAAAAAATTTTTTTCATTTGAACCCTTTCAGTTTTTCACATTTCAGTCTTGTAGTTTATATTAAGATTTTTGGATTGCCTTTAAATTGCAGTTAAGTGCGGTTTTACTCTGAATTGCAGTGGGAACTGTTGCATGGGTTTTCACAAGTTCTGTAAAACTGTGGTGTCAATGGAAACTTTGGATGCTGTGGTTAAATTTTTATTGGTGTAAGGGAAAAGTGGATACGATTTTTTCTGCCACATTGCACAGTAAATCCCTAAAATGTAATTTCCTTTTTTATTTATGAATCTTTTTATTGAGTTAGTAACTTTGCATATACAGTAAACACAGCTGTTTTATTTATGTAAAGTCCGATCAATGAAACAAATCACAACTACAACTCGAACTTAAAGGATCTTTGAATATACAGAACTAGTTAGCTATATTTCAGCAGGTTTAAAGTATAAATGCCTTAATCCATACCTAGTACTTATTTTAGGAACCCTTAAATGAGTGTTGGGTTCTGGACTATCAGTCAGTTTCACTCACCAGTAAGAACCTATTATTTCGGCTCTAGTGTATATTTAGACACATTGATTCTTTTTCATGCATAATTATATATACGACCTTCTATACAGTACTGTTTATACATTGGTTCTGTCCTGTATTCATACTTTAAACTCATACAGTACCTCCAGAATGACATCAATGTTTAATTTTGTTTTTAGATATTGTTTAATTAGAATTAATTAATTCTCTTTTTGATATTTTTATTGATTTATTTAAATATCCATCTATATCTTTTAGTGTTTATTGCATGTTATACAAGCACATGATGTGTACTGCATGTAATACTAGCCCACTGTATGATGTTTTATATGATCATCTGCTTATTGCTGGTTATTCCAAAACAAGTATTAATAATATAGATTTCATATGATGCTTCTTTGTTCTACGAGTGTCTATTAATAGAAATGCTTCAAAGAAAAATTTCAAGTGTATTTGTCTGAATTTTTGGATGTATTCATTTGGGGTTAATTAAGCTCAGGGCTCTGACCATGCCAATGGAGTTAATTAACTTGGATATGAACCAGGCCTTAATAATCTAACAGCGATCTACTTGTAACAGAAAGCACATCACAAAATTATTACAAAGTTAAATTCATATAGTTGCCTAAAATTTGTTTATATACTGTAACATTAACATTTTTCTTTCCCAGTTTAAATTAATGAAAGTGATTTTCAGGGAAATCACAATGTCCTCTGTAATAAGCAGTCTGTAGTTATTATTAATAGGACTATTTTAATACTAAGTTGAAAGATGATTCAGGTACAGCCGCACAGTGCATATGCACATAAAACAGATCAATACAAAATGACTAACACTAACAGAAACCTATTTATTTTACCAAATAAAAACAAAAAAAACGAAATATATACCCTGTTTTGAATAAGAATGTTACTTCCGAAATATAATTGCAGAAGTATAGATGCAGTACAAACATTTAAGCATTCTGTATGGCTGGTGGGCAGGTCTATGAGACCGCTCCGTCTCAGTGTAAATGTATTAATCTCAAATGACAATGAGTTAATGAAACTGACAGTATGTTAAGTGTTAATACTTTAAACATCTTTGCTGCAAGTTGTTTAAAGAACTTATGTATGTATATAGACTTATATGAAAGATCTCCCACTCATTTAACTTTGTTAATACAAAGCACTGGTGGAATAAAATTTGCAGCGGTCCGTTCTTTGTAAAGAATGTTTTAAATTTAATTTAACTTACAAAATTAGTTAAAGATGGATTTTGACCAAACGTGCATGTGGCTGAGCCCAGTTTCTGAAAGCATATTATTATTAATAAAATCTTAACTTTATATGTTTGTTCAAAGAATATTTAATTAATCTGATGTTGTTGATCACTCATACCTTCACAACTTAGCTATTAGTAGTGCATATTATTCCTTCTTTTGGGTTTGTTGTCATGAAAAGAACAAGAGCAATAGCATTAAATACATGATGAAAATTGTGAGGTAGTAATCACATCTATACTTCAGTTGCAGTGACCTTTTTTTTTTAATGATGGACTGATGACCTGTTCAGTGTGCTCTGCATACACGTCCTGAAACACAACGGAAACTCTTAAATGGCATAAATATCTTAGAAAATAAATTAGTAAACTTAGCTAAATTTGAACCTGTGGCCAATGTTAATACACATTATGAAACTGGCTATTTAACTTTTTGTTTCTTTATGAATGTAGCTGTGTTTTTTTATTTCTGGACTTGTAATTCCTTTTTTATGTATGCCTCTCCCAACCTTTGTAGATGGGTTTCCATTTTAAACCATTAGGCAAAACTCTTAAGTTTAAAATTAAATAGATGAACATACAGTAACTATGGCAAATATCTTTTATTTAAAATGTGGTTAAACACTTTTTGCTGTTTGACAACAGCCAGAATTCCCAGGTTGCTGTTATTTACTGTAAAAAATAGTTGAAAGTATGTACTAGTTGAAGAATCATCTCTGTGCTAAGATGCTTTGTGGAAGCCAGCACTGTTTATACTGTGAGGACTTTTACTCAGTATTTAAATAGTATAGTATAGTATTTAAATCCTTTAGTCTATTTCACCTCCACTTTTAGGCACATACTGGAAATAATTAAATAACCAGACATTTTAGTAGCTTCTTATGGACATGGGTCTTTGGTCCTCATTTTTGGCAGGTATTCTGATGTCTGTTGGGTTTCAAACCAAACCGAAAAATGATACAGATTTTTAGTACAATGCTTACTGCTTTCTGATTTCTGTATAAAAGAGTGATGAAGGGGTTCATGCATTGCCCCAAAAATAATCCACCCATCTAAAGCTTCTCTGAGGAAAAATGGGAACAGCTGCATATTCAAGCTGTTGCACAAACCAGTTTACAAAGAAAAACAACAGAGGTGATAAACAAAGAGAAATGTGTGTCTGTGTGTGTGAATGTGTGAGAGACAGCGAGAGAGAGAGAGCGAGAGAGAGAGAGCAAGAGAGAGAGAGACAGAGAGAGAGAGAGAGAGAGAGAGAGAGAGAGTGAAAGTAAAGGTGAAGGAACGAGAGTGAGACAGTGCAAGAGAGAGACAGTGCAAGACCAGTATATCATGTCTGATCATAGCTGCAAAAAAGGTCTTCAGACTCAGAGGTCATTTTTCAATATCATTTAAATCACATAAGAATTGTTTTGAGACAAGACTAGGCCAAAAAAGCCCAGCATTGGAAAGCAACCCAAAAGCATGTTGTGTTTAAAAGATACAGTATGTATGCAGCAGGTGTGGGATCACAGTAGAGCCAAGGTTAATCTGTATTTTTAGTCTACAGTGGACATATATCCAAGAAGGACAGCCTTTAATGGCAACCATTCCTGATTTACTGAGTTAAGTAAGATGAGTTCCAAATCTTTGCAAATTGGGTACTGAGATATTAAAAGAATAAAAAAGAAATAAATTCAGAGTGGTAGCTTCATATAGGTGATTAATGTGTCCAGAAATTTCATGTAGTTTGACTACTGGCATGTTAGTCAAAGTTAATACCGCATCACTTGATGTCATTGTGTATCCTTTCCATCACCTCAGACATCATTTTAGAAAATCAACTAAGTAAACAGTTAGAATAGAAGAGAAATAAGTCATTTACAGTTTGAAAATACTGTGATGTACAGTATATGGGGTAAATGAAACATTCCATCAAATTATAATCCAAAACAAAAATGAAATGAGAGAACAATAAGCTGTCAGCACTGGTTGCAATACCAAACCTCAAACCTTTCTGAGTGGTTAAAGGCAAAAGTAGACATCACAGTCTCTTCCCAATATTTATTCCTCATTGTGTATATCTAAGCAGTAAAACTGTATATCTAAGTGGTGTTTTTTGAAAAGAAATACATATTACATCTGCACAAACAGCATGCATTTTTATTGTGTACTAATGCAAGGGTGGGCGACACAGTGGTTTAGTGGTTAGCACATTCGCCTCTCAGCGCTGGGGATTCCTGGTTCGAATCGCTATCTGGGTGGAGTTTGCATGTTCTCCGTGTTTGTGTGGGTTTCCTCCGGGTTCTCCGGTTTCCTCCCACATTCCAAAGAAAACATGGACACAGGGTAAATCGAATGCTCTAAATTGCCCTCTATAGTGTGTGTGTGACTGTGTGAGTGAGTGTGTACCCAGCGCCCGAGACATTATCCCCACCCCCCCGCGACCCTCATAAAGGAATAAGCGGAAGATAATGAATAATGCAAGGGTACATGCTAATAATATAAAAACATAGTTCTGTATTTAAATGTATATTATTTAGAGTTTAAATAATTCTTAAAATGATTTTTTTAATTGGTGTACCTGCAACTGTGATACATATTTAGATTATGATGAGCCTATTTTAAGAAGCGTGTCAATTTACAAAAGGTCATGTTCTGAAATGGCTTACTTGGTTGCTCTACATAGTATAAATGCTTTAAAGTTGCCATGTTGGTCAGTGTTGAGGATATAATTGATTGCAATATATAACCTTACCTCTAGATGCTGCTAAACCTTACACACTCACTTATCCTACAGAATTTCCATGTGCAACAGTGCTCAATGTCATAAAACTGTGCAGTGTACAAGTAAAGCATTCATTCAAGGTTAAGGTTGTAAGACAGTGTCTGGTTTCAAGGATGTCATGTAACGTTAATGTAGTATTAGTACTGCTGCTAAACACCATTTAGAAAAACAGGAACATTTTAGACGTCGATATTTAAATTACTTCGAAAAAAGGTTTGGACAAAGGTTTACCAGTGATTACATCAACTTTTTAATTTTTTAATTGAATAATTGTTCGCAAGTGAATTGTTTTGCGTCTTTGTGCTGTAAATTAGACTTAAGCTACTCAACATTCAGTGGTCACTGTCAGTTTCTCTTCTTCGTGATGCACCATCCATTTTCGGACAGATCTAGACTGCAGGCCAGTCAGTCAAGCACACGCACTCTATATTTACGAAGCCACACTGTTGTAACTCATGCCGAATAAGGCCTGGCATTGTTCTGCTGGAATAGACATTGCTCCTGAGAATGATGTTTTCTTGATGGCAGCATACGTTTTTCCAAAATATCAATTCAAGTCAATAGTCCCTTTAAATCCAATAGTATGAAAGGAACAACAATGAAAGTCCTGTAGTATGAAAAAAATCAATAACCCCAGGCTTCATGTTCCCTTTCTGTCTGTATAAAAATAGCATTATATTAAGTTTGTACAAGTAGCTTGAACTAGCTTCATTTAAAACTAAAACATGCCTGTGCAAAAAATGTTAAAGTCATTTTTTTTTATGCGTGATGTAGATGTACACTTGTTTGTTTTGCTCTACAGTCATGTTCGATCATGCAAATTTCTATGGAATCCCAAGTGTCTGGAATCACTATCCTAAAATTGTTTAAAATAAACAGCAAGTGGGGGTTTCTGCGTTTTGACTAAATTGGGTTTAGGCTTTCCAATAATTAAAATACGAATAATCATTTAAATAAATTATTTTGTGCTAAACCCAATATCATATAGTTAATATTATTGTTGTTTGCTTTTGGCGGCACGGTGGCTGAGTGGGTAGCATGTTCTAAGCGCTAGGCATTCCTGGTTCGAGTTCCGATCTGGGTGGAGTTTGCATGTTTTCCCTGTGTCTGCGGGGGTTCTCCGGTTTCCTCCCACAGTCCAAAAACATGGATGTGTGAGTGTGTGCTCAGCGATGGATTGGCGGCACCCTGTCCAGGGTGTATCTGCCCAGCGCCCGAGATATCCTTCCCTTGATGGGCATGCGGAACCCCACTGCGATCCTAGTAGAGGAATAAGTGGAAGATAATGGATGGATGTTTGCTTTTTATGCCTTCTATATATCATCATGGTATACATCAATATTTCTGATGTTCTTCCAAACCGTTGTAATTCACATTTCAGTATATTAATACCACAGGTTAAAAGTCTAGATATTGGTCAACACTCACTGATTATCATTTGAAAGCCTGTTTGAGAATTATCATCAACAGTTACTGTTCAGACTCCTCCCACCTGACTGACACCATTTAGTGCAATTTGCCAGAATAATGGTGTTTTTTTTCCCCTGTAGATTTTAATGTAGTACTAATAATATCAACATGGTGTGTGTAAAAAGTTTTAAAAATTAAAGTCCTGGTACATCTCTGACCTGTCCACTGGAAAAAGTAGATCTCAGGCCAGCAAAGTGTGGGCACACCTGAGATAGGTTTAAATAACATGTTCCAAGCTGAAACATAACCACCCATCCAGTAATTATCCAATGCAACGCTCTTAACTATTTGCTTAACTATTTGTAAAATCCAGGTGAAGAAATATTTGGGCCAGACAGTGTATTGACTAATAGAAAATTGACCACCAATACATCCACAGTACACCTATTCTACAGTACACACACATAGTATGAAATGCCATGCTTGAAAATTTGACCTCTCTCTTTGTTATTTTACTCTCAAAACTTTTAATACATTTTGACCCACAGTTTTTGTACTAAAATCCGCAAACATTACAGGATTGTAGAACTTTAGGCAGTCTAAGTTACTTGTATTCCTTGAAGCGATCAAGCGGACAGTGTCCAGGCAGTTGATACTTAAAATCCATTTTATTTCTCACTGGATCCCATTATAAATCACCTCAGGGTTCAGATTCCACACCCAGAGGCAGCAATGTAAAAGTAACAAGCATATAACTAGCACAACCTTTACCACAGACCAACCACACACTCTATACCACTCACACACAATGTACTCACAGCACACACGCCATATACTCCACACACAGCACACATCAAACAATATGCTGTGACAACCCACCAAAATATTAGCATTCCAAACAAACTGTGGCCAAAATATTAGGTTACCATCTCATATGTGGCCAAAATGTTGAGCTCCTATCCCAAATAGTTGTTCAGGCAGGTAGAGAAATATTACACCATGCCCACCACTTATACCATAAACCGCAGGGCTGAACAAAAATACACCAATTGTGTCACTTGCTTTAAATCCTCAAGAAATGGTACAAGACACCAGTGAGAAGTAAGCATTATCAGAACATGTCATTGACAATCCTTTTGGTTTTGCAAAACACCTACTTGGTGACGAGCACAGTGGCCACCTGGAGTTTAAGAGAGGCTGTAAATTGCTTCCTCCAGCACTCAATCAAATGGTTAAAAAAATGAATAATAAATAAAAATTCAAGGTAAAAAGAATTTAAGCAGTGTACCAAATCAGTAGATAATCAGGATTATTTCTTCTTCATTTATAGATTTGTGTTGTCTTCTCCCTTTTAAGTTGCTTTAAATAAAAGGATCTGTAAAATGGCTATTTTCAGAAACAGAATCAAGATGTACAATGAATTTCTTTTGATGCCAACACATATACACTCTTCAAAAAAATAGCAGAAAAAACATTATAGACACAGAATAAAATTAACAATAAATTAAAAAAAATAAAACATATGACATATAACAGTGGTGGCTCACTTGAGGGTAAATTCCAAATTACTTTTGCCTATTTAAATGTACAATTTATTGTCAGAAAATCTCACATAATGTAATTCTAAATAATTTTTTGTAAACTTGTTATTTTAGATTTTGCTTACTTTGCCTTCCTAAACAATTTAAACGTCATGATTTACAATAAGGCATTTGTTAATGCTTAAGTACTTTGGCTCAGACTTTTGCTGTAGACCCAAGTAAATGTAAAGGGATAATGTCACTGTCCACCTCGGACTGGCCTATGAGCTTTAGCCTGGAAGTTCCTTAATTAAGTAAAGTTTGATGTTACTTCTTTCTTTAGTACATTGAGCTCTCTGGTAAAGATTACTGGTGGCCTAAACGTTTTAAGACACTAAAAAATAACAATAATTTAGTATGCTGTTATGTAAGTGCAAAACCTATATCCATTGATCATTAGCTGCTTAACATTTTGTACCATTTTTAATGACTTATCTTGGCATTTCTCTGTACATGATTATTTTCTTGTCTATTTTTCTGCTTTTGTAACTCCAGGCAATAGCAGAACTTGCTCTTTAGATCTATTTGTGTTAGTTCTTGAAGGAACAGTTTATTAATGAAATTAGAAAGAAAACGGTGTAAAAATTACTGTCAAATGTATTACTAAAATGTTTCTAAAAAGACAAACTAAAATATCAATTTAAGTTCATATTAAAACTCATTATTGCACTGTTTAAACAGTACATTGCCATTGAATTAAAGGGGAAAAAAATGTGCAAAATACCAGCAAATGTGGTATTAATTGACACTTTTTTGACTACTAATTGACTTCTGACTTAAGACAAACAAGATTCTTGCAACACAATTGTGAACGTCAGTTAATGCTGACATTAGGCATGTTGTAAACAGTTCATCATCTTATTAAAAAAGACCTCAATGTTAATGCATAGTTAACATTACATTTATAAAGATTCAACATTATGAGGCCATTACCAGTTTAGAGCAGTAAGAACAGTTATTATTTTAATTAATCATTAACTTTGATTATTTTAATTAACTTCTGTGATGGAATACTGATTGGAATACTGATCATGAGGTATATTAGGTAGGTAACATAAAAGCACCCTTTTATTTAAAAAGTGATTAGATTATGATTTATTGATTTGATTATGGTGTGCTGAGACATTAGCACCCATTAACATGCTATATATAGTAGTAAAGGCTTAGCCTTTCATCTTTCTTTTTTCATTGTACATACAATGTTCACAGAAATGAAGTTTTACAGATTTTTATGATATATATTTCTTTAAATTTTAAGATAATTTAGGAGCTGCATTTATCAAAAATATTAAAATAAAAATAAAAAGGTATCTAAGTCTTTGGTGTGGTTTAAGATGATGATGATCATCATCTTAATGCACGTTCCCACTTGCGCAGTCTTAAGTGGAAACTCCAGACTGTTGTCACAAGCAAACTGTTATATTGCCCTTAAGTGAAACCATATTTTTTTTGCCTGTGTTTCTTTTTTCCCACATGCATTGAGGTTTGGTACAGTTTATTTATTATTAATATATTCAGATTTTTTTTCTATGGAAAATGACTGATCCTATGTCAGTTGTGCTTAAGTTTAGGGTAATACAAGTCCTATATGTGTGTGTGTGTGTGTGTGTGTGTGTGTGTGTGTGTGTGTGTGTGTGTGTGTGTGTGTGTGTGTGTTATCAGGAAGTTCCCATGCCTGCCAGCTTATTCGAATCTACTTTGGATAAAATGTACAGAGTCTGTCAGTTCTGTTTTCTTTTTGGATAATGAAGTCACAATCTCCATTAGTTTCATGACTGATCTTATTAATAGACTTTGTCACATAAAAAGGGAATTTTTTTAAGGCGAGGGATTGTTCTGTAAAATGGCCCTTGTTTTTAAATAACCAAAATTAATGGGACATGATGAGTTTTGAAAGTATGTATGTGTTTTATAAAACATCTAAATCTGTTAGTAGCTTATGCTTAATTTTAAAAGAATAAAACATTAGGGTTTCAAGTTAATTTGTCATTTGCACTACATACAGAATATTCAATTAAATCGCTATAGGAACATTTACTTGTTCATGTTATTTATACATATTTGCTGTTAGGATTTTGCCCTCAATGTTTAAATTATCTAATAAAAAAGCGCAGTAAAAATACATATTTTTTTAATGACCAAGTTTTTGTTAGTTTCTTCAACTATTTTAGAATTTGACACTCCAAACCAAGTTATAGTGGAGGCAAAACAGTTACATTCATATAGGAAAGAGACTTTCAAACTACTTCATATCCGTACATTATGATATTTCAAATTTTTTAGATAAATTAGGGTATCTAGTTAAATGTACTGTCTATGTTCATTTTTTTAACCTGGATCCCCCAAAAAGTCTACACAAAATTTACAAGGGATTTTTTTTTTCTTCTTCTAGCTTCCTCTCTTCCTCTTTCTTTCTCTCACTCTCCCTTTTATATTTATTTACATTTATGCAAACGAAATATGTAAAACTAATATGTTTTTATATTATCTTAGATTTTAAGTGTCATCAAAAAATGACATAATCTTTGTTAGTACAGCGTTGCTTTTAATTTGTGTATATGATTAAAACACAAGCTTATTATTAGACATTTTCTAAAATATTCATCATTTTATTTAAGTTTGTTGACCTCCTTGTTTGCACAAGTTATTTTTTAATGTTATTGCATGTAGAATTTTTGGGAAATTGTTGTGTTAATTGTGCAATGTAGGAGAGAATTATGTATTAAATAGTTATTTCCCTGTGTGTGTCTCTAACTGTTCACAAGTTTGTCCCACATAAGAGATTTAGCTTGTTCAAAGATAGTAGTTTGCATGCATTAATTAAACTGGTGGCTCAGAAAAAAGCAAAACTCTGGGGAAATACAAGACACAATTACACAAACTCATACTCACTAGCTTCTGTTTCTTTCAGTTAAATCGTTAGTATGACTAGCACTAGTCTTTTTGCTTATGAGAAGATTAACCCTTAAATGCACATTCAAAGAGCATTGAATGGTTAAAGGCCTAAACTGATTTTTGCTGACAGTGCACACCCTTGAGAAAAAAAGAATAATTTTTGCACTCATACACACACTATCTAGGGGCAATTATAGCAGCCAATTTACCTTGAATCTATGTTTTCAGACTGTGGGAGGAAACCCACACAAACGCAGGGAACAACATGTAAACCACCCAGATTGAGATTTTAACCTGATCCCGGCAAACTTGCTAACTACTAAGCCATCGTGCTGCCTGAATTAAAACAGAACTTATCAATTATGTATCTTGGTATTTTTCTTATGGATTTCTTGATTAATTCTTTTAGGTAAACATGCAGACTGTAAGGTTTTCATGGTCTTAATTTCGTTTTTGTAACATGCCACGTGATGAAAATGATAATAAAGCCTCCTTGAATGGAACTAGGCAGTCTGACATTTTGCAGCATTCTTAGGACAGTCCTTAGATGCAGCATGTGCAGTGGCCAGTTAATATTGCGATGAATAATATTATAATATTATTAATATCTAAATAAGCGGCAGCATATGCCATGTGAGGATTTTATTCAGGAGACATTGAAATGTGACTGTGAACACAAACATCACAAATGGTGTGATCCAAATGAAATTAATGTTTTGCATTCAAGGAGATCTGCCAATTACCAATAACCACTATTTAAATCTGATGTCAAATAAAAATAAGCAGCGCCTAACCGATCAAGCAGCATCCTAATTAGGGGTATGGGAAAGGCAAAAAAATAGACCCTGTACTTTTTTTTCTGTAGTCAATGCAAAAGCGTATTAGCTTTGAAAACCAAATCCACAGGGTTATTTCAATCCTTAACCACACCCATGTTGAACAAAGCCACAAGTTCATCCCAAACCCCCATGTTATGTTTGGGCAGATGATGGGGTTGTCTGCACACTTACTGCACTATTGGGAAGGTCTCAGTGTGGGATTCTGCAAGAACTGTATGACCTGGCAGATGCAAAAACATGTTGTAGGCTTGTGGTTAAGGAAGCGGACTTAAGCCATGAAGGTCCCCGGTTCGATTCTTGGTCCCACTAAGTACCATGGCAGAAGTGCCCTTGGGCAAGAACTAGCCCCAATCGTTCCCCGGGTGCTGTGTATAAGGCTGTTCACCGCTCCAGGCATGTGTCCTCAAGTGTGTTTGACTACACTGAGGGTAAAAATAGAGGACAAATTCCTCTGTGTGTGAGCACAGTAGGCAAAATGGATTCCTACTTTATGAATTAAACTTGTCTTGTAACATCTGACTTGAGACAGCTAATGTTGGGCACTGCAAGAATTGCCTGCTTGCTTTAGTGTTATCTCTAAACTCAGCTCCTTCCTCTAAGAAACGATCATCACCAATATCATAGTTACTGCCTAATCATTTTAGGTGGTACAGCTGCCATGCTCCACCTCTGTCTGTTTGCACAGCCTTAATGTGTGTATTCCCCACTCACTGTGTCACCCTTTAAAATATTTGTTATGTTGCAATTAAATCAGAACTCTGCTGTTGGATGCAATATAAAGACTGTTGCCCCAGAGTACAGCTGGGCGTGGTGTTCTTGCACCTGGAGCAAATTCTCCTGTGATATTTTCCCCTGCATGTGAAGCTTTGTTCTCAGGACATTTGAAATTTTGTTTAACTGTTAGAAGTACCCTCGTCCCTTTTCTTTCTCTCATGGCATTTAATTTGGCAGGGCTTGTGTTCATGCTGCAGTTCAAACAGGGAACAGTCTTGTCTTGTGAGACCTGTTGTACTGCAAACAATAGGGTCAATTCAAGCCGCTTATACCAGTTTTTTGCATTGTTGTGAACAAACTACAAATCATGTACTTCAGTGTGCAATTAAAGCACTCAACAACCTGTACAACTGTAGATAGAACACACTTAGGCAAATTGTGTTAATCCTAAATTATTTGTTTAGTTGCCATAGTGTGTGGAATTAAAGAAGTGCTCTGATTGTTTGAGATCTCTTTCTTGATCGTGACTTAAAAGATCATTTTGAAGAGTGCCTTTGCAACAATGTGCTGATAAATTGCACAGTCACACCTGGGAGGTACCACAATGCCATGTATATTAATACTAAGAAATGGCCATACATGCATGCTGACCACTCTAATAGCCTGATGAAATTCATGACAACTCTTTTAAATGGAATCTTGATTTGGGCACAACAATGCTTCTATGGTAGATGGTAAATTTACCAGCTGACATTCTCAGTACCATCGGTGAATGCTGCACACTGTACTCCGGATTAAAACATCTGTGCAAATGACAGAGCAAGATTAGCCATTCGTTGGCTCAGTGTTTTTTTTTATCTACCGTCAATGTTCCGCCATCGGATTGAGTATACAATCACTGGCAGTTTTATTAGGTACACCACCGTATTTCTACACTCACTTTTTTTTTTATTTTCACTGATCGTATAGCTGGACTTTGAAGTTCTACAATTAATAATGTAGTCCATCTGTTTCTATACCTTATTTGTCCACTTTATATATGTTCTTTGCTGATCAGGATACAGAGAGGGTGTGGTGAATGATTCTCAGTACTGATAATATTCATAACAAAAATTAAAAATACATT
>JAOUQT010332074.1:0-13366 GCA_025769995.1 Xyliphius kryptos
CTGGGTCCGTGGGCCATAATTTCGTTTTTGTAACATGCTACATGTTATGAAAATGACAATAAAGCCTCCTTGAATTATCTACATACACCATATACCATATGGGTGCTTTAAAAAGAACAAATTTTCTTATGGGGTGACACGGTTGATTAGTGATTAGGACATTCACCTCTCAGCACTGGGGATTCTCAGTTTAAATCGCAATCTGGGTGGAGTTTCCATGTTCTCTCCGTAACCACATGGGTTTCCTCCGGGTTCTCCGGTTTCCCCCCACAGTCCAAAAGCTTGAATTAAATTGATTGCTTTAAATTGCACTAAATAGTGTGTTTTGTGTGTGTGTGAGTGAGTGAGTGTGTGCCCAGCGATAGATTGGTACCCTGTCCTGGGTGTATCTGCCCAGTGCCCGAAACGTTTTCACCTGGATGTGCATTGGGAATCCCCCCGCAACCCTCATAGAGGATTAATTGGAATATAATGAATGAATAAAAAAAATTAAATGTTCAATGGGGTGCAGTATTTTTTTTCTATACTGTTAATAATGTGGTAGTGCCCAAAGCATGCTGTTGGCTGATCAATATAATTTTATTAAATATGTCATAGTCCACAGCATGATGCCACTATACACTCAGAACAATGGAAGAAAGTGATCTGGGTCGAAGACTAATGTAGTTCCAATAAGGTGACATTTTGTTTGGTCCTAAATTTAATTCCCAAACTTGCCAATTACCAAATATACAAGGCCAAAGTCAAAAAATAATTTCGGTAAAAAAGATAAAAGCTGTTTATACAGCCAGAATCCTAAACAATGAGTTAGTCTGGGATTACAACCCAGCATAGCAAAAGAAAAAAAAGGGTAGGCCTGTAAAACAACTCAAATCGCTTATTATTTTAAGCATTCTGTTTAAGATTTGATGGTGTATGTGGGATTATCTTAATTTTGGGCAAGCTTAAGATGTTTGATAGACGGCCTTCCGTGAAACAGTACTATACTTTGGTATACAAACAAAGTTAATGACTGCAATATGCTCAGGTCTTGTGGCTGCAAAACAAACTCAAACTATCGTTTCCTCTCCCATGCTAGACAGTATTAGGTGTTTTTGCTGATATAACGCATTTGGATTTTGTTAATTGTGGAACTGTGAATTATAGATAAACACTTGCACTTTGGTCTTGCCTGTCTGAAGGCAATTGTTCCAGGTGTCTTGTGTTTCATTAAGTTGCAATTTTGCATACATAAGCCAGTTCTTTAGACATAAAAAAGTCTTTAAAATGCCACTTTCACACTTTCAAAGAAGCCATTCTTGGTTAATCTTTTTCTAATTGTATCTGTTAAGAACTTCAACTTTTCACATACTTATTAAAGTCTTAGGTATAGCTTGTGGGTTGTTTGCAATTTCATTGCATGACCTGACTTTTGGGGCCAATTTGTTGGGAGTCCTCTTTTGTGAAATGCGTTAACGGTATTTAATGTTTGTTACTTGCAAAAAAAAAAAAATTCTCTGAGAAACAATGGATTTTTAAAAGTTTGAATGTATAAGACCAGAAAAATACTAAATTATTTGAGTTTAAAAAGGTGATTACACTTACTGATGATCAAACAATCAAAAATATATGATTATAGCAGTACATGCTTTTTTATTAATTCATTAACGTCCACGTAATCCTATACTAGGGTCGCAGTGGGACCAATTCATCGCTGGGCACACACACACAAACACACAGCCACACACAAACACACACACGCAATTTAGAGCCTGATTACTACTTACCCTATTAATTTTTATGAAAATAATAAAGGCCATACACTGCAGGAGAGCATTCTTTTTCTCCTTAAAATAACAAAACTAAGTTATCTATGTTTGGAAAATAATTTTATTTTTGGGAGATGTCTTAATGTCCCAGCTTCTGTCACTTTTATTTGCACAGTGCTTCATGTCTAAACAGATTGAAAACCATGAAGTTTCATTAACTGGGTGTTATTACGTGATTTTTAAGTGTTTTTAATTTACATTATGGATACATATGTAGTATATAAACTAATTAAAAAAAAACGTATGCATGCAGCACACATCGTTTTATTTTGGAATTAAATGTTTTAGCGTATTTTTAGAGTCTGCTCCCAGCCTTCATATTCTTACAAGCTTATCATTTATTTTATTGATTAATTGGTTGCAAAGGAATTGATGTTTGTACCCAATATAATCTATAATCTGCTACTTAGTTGATTAGGTTTTTTTTTTTTTTTATAACTTTGCCAGATTTCATGCATAACAAATCAATAATATTTTAATTTAGCACTCCCCTCCAGATCTGCAATAGTCTTTCCTATTTACATTACATTTTTACCAATTTGCAACCCTTTAGCTTTTTTTTTTTTTTAAACAACCAAATAAAAAAAAAACAATGATCAAACAAACCATTTCAGTAACTTTACATTTTGTAGTCATGCTGTCAAATATATGTGTGGTCTTAATGCACAGCAATGAATTATCTGACAAACACCACCAGTGCATTACCACAAACATTAGCTGTCAGACATTGTGTTGGAGTGCTAATTAAACGTGTTTTTTAAGTCACAAATCAGTCACAAATACCTTGACTGATTTTTTTTATTTGAATTTAACTATCTCTCCAGCAACTCAATTCCTGTTTTTATTTGATGGATATGGTGTTACAATGTTAAGAGAGCTGTACATAAATAATCAGCCTAAACATAAATAATCTGGAGCACGGTCATGAAAAAGGGTAGGCCACTTTTCTGGTAGTCATTTAAGGTTATTTGCATTTTAGTGGTGATGTGGTTGTCCTTTGTATCTTTAAATCAATATACTCTTCTCAAAAAAAGGGAACACCAACAACACAATGTAACTTCAAGTCAACCACACTTCTGCTAAATCAGCCTGTCCAGTTAGGAAGCAACACTGATTGTAAATCAATTTTACTTGCCGTTGTGCAAAATTGAATATTTATAATTATATAATTGCAATTTAGAGTATTATTTCAAATTTAAACTCCCATGGAATAATAATTTTGATTTATATTTTAATCATTTTCAAGTTATTTTTCCCCAACACATTCCACTATCTATTGAATAAAGATTTTACACTTCTTAATTGAGATCTAGGATGTGTTATTCAAGTGTTCCTCCTTACTTTTTTTGAGCAGTGAATTAACAACCAAGTAATAAGAAGTATAAATTATCTTTATAAATAACATGGAATAATTTTAGCAATTCTGTGCACCACAGACTAATGTTACTATAGCAATTCAAATCTAAAAAATGTTGTATATTCCTATTTGTTTGATTCATTTTTAAAGTACCTTAAATTTATTTAAAAAGCTTTGATAATCAGCAATGATCGTTTTATTTACAAATAGAAATGATTATGCAAGTTTAGTTCTCTTATTCATCACTTTCTGTAAAGTATTTGCCTGTACAAGGACAAAAGTCTTTACTGACACCACCCTCCACACAAAGATGTTAGTGTAAACACTGTAGTGTGCAATTTCATAAAATTACTATTTGTTCTGTAAATAATTGGGTTTCTAAAGTTTTTTTATATATTTAGAGATTTATATTTTTAGGTGAAAGTTTTAACGTGTAAAAAAACAATATATGCCACATTATTTACATGTATTATATGTACTTTATAGTGGCTAAGACTTTTCTTCACTCAATAAACTAACATTTTATAGTGAGTGATATCTAATTACATTTAAGATTTTATTGAATTTTGTATGGTTTCTGAAAATGTTTCATGTTAGGAGGGTACGTGTAAGATGGTTTTCATTTAAAAATGTATTTAATGTTGTTTAATGGTTTGCTCACTTGTAAGTAAATTAATCTTTCTTTATTTCTACTTTTGATTCAGTATTAGAATTATTGAGAGTGAGGATGGAGGTGAGGCCATGCAGAGCTGATAAATCAACACCACCCGTCAATATTTAGTATATAGTTATACTCAGTGTTACTGCTAGATGGAGCTATGGAGGGTCTGAATACTCACTAGTTACTTTGGAACTGTTCTAAATTAACTTTAAGTTGTTTGTTTAATAAATCTGTAAGCTATTAAAGAAGAGTTATAAAGTCTAAATGATATGTAACATACTGACATGAAACTGATCTCAGATACTGTATTAGACATTAAACAATAAGACAGAAATAAAGGTGATCACTGTTACCTTGTGTTCATTCATAGCAAAAACAGAACTTGCTGGTGTGTGTGTGTGTGTGTGTGTGTGTGTGTGTGTGTGTGTGTGTATATACCTGAAACCAAGTGATGTATGGTTCAGCCATCTTTCTCAATGAGGTAGCACTCTCCTCCATCGTGCCTTTCCCTGGTTCCACATACTGAAACTTTTGCTGAGGAACTGTGTAAAGTGACAGCTGCGCACGCATAAACACACACACACACACACACACTGGTTCTACAGTTCTGATTTTAATCTGATCAATTGATTTGACAGGTATTTACCTCATCAACTCTGATTTCTTCACTGGGTTTCTGCACACCTGATGTGGATGCTACCATCACCATTATCTCATTCGAGAGCCCTGCTGCTCCACCCACCTGATGATAACATTATTTAGTTATTTTAATTTCATTGAATGACTGACTCCGTTCTTAATGTAAACGCAGATTTTTGCAGATTTCTTGCAGTCAAGCATTTAAGTTGATAAAATTTATTAATTATGTCCTTTGTTTCAACAGGATACAAAAAAGGAAGATCTAGAATTTTTTAAAAAGGCAAAATTCTGAACAACAACCCTATAGCATAATGCCCCCACCCCTCAACCAAACATTATACTTGATGCTGTCAGACAAAAACCATTCGCCTGGATGGTTCATATATAAGACTTCCAGACAGAGAAACATGATTCATCACTTCAGAAAACATGTCTCCACTGCTCAAGAGTCTAGTGGTGGCATGCATTACACCAATGCCTTTGACGCTTTGCACTGTGTTTGGTGATGTACATCTTAAATACAGCTGGTCATCCAAGGAAACCCATTCCATGAAGTTCTCTATGCTTTAATTTTTTTTTGGAAGTCTGTAGTGAGTGACTGCAGAAAATTAGTGACCTGCTCTGTTATTTAAAAAAAAATCGGATCGTGGCTGAGTTGCAGTACCAATCAATTCCACTTTGTTATAATACCATAGACCGTTGACTGTGAAACATTTAGTAGTGGGGATAAAAGTATGTCTGATCCCCACATCGTGAAGGGACAGTCTAAAATGTTTTAATTCAAAACCATTAATTATGAACCTCTACTACCAAAGGACAGTAATTATGTTTGTGTTAAACCAATTGTTTATGAAAGTAGCTTGATGTGAACATTATTACTTTCCTTCTGAATTAAATGTTCATAATTACAGAATTAGAGAGTACTAATGAAGAGTAATGAATGATATAGTTTGGTCTTTCTAGCTTACTATTTTAACACATTAAGCCATGTTACGCGTTTTAGACTGTCCCCTGGTGGACAGAAGTAAGATCGTCACCAAGACTTAGTTAATCGAGAATAGCAAATTTATAAGAATTAGCGTGAAAGTAATACAATATCTTTCAACTTTTATGTTCGAACAATCAATCGGAATAAACACAGAATAAAGAAATTGTAAATAAGAGCTCACAATGGCAAACCTGTATCACATTTCACCTGCAAGTGGTAAATCAGGAAAAAATACAGACCGAAATATGCCATAAAAACTACGATACAAAGCTCATTAAGACCATCTAGAATAAATTAACATTTTTAGGACAGAAATACAGGGAAAAAAACTGAAAATAACTCTATTTACAGTGTTTAAACAAAACACTCCTCAATGAACGTCCTTGTCCTCTAAACGCAGTGAAGAAGAATTCTAACATACAAACCTTACAATTTTATTGCGCCCGAGTATAAATAAAGTAATAAATTAGCAACACGAGTATAATACAGTGGAATATACAATGCAATTTGTTAGTTTTCGCGGTTCAAAAGTTTATAATTCTCACCTTGTGCTAAATCTCTTTCTTCTTCTCTGCTGAGCACAAACTAGAATAAAAGGTTATTATACAACTCTCGCCATCTAATGGTTAACCAAAAGGTTGCAACATGAAAGGAACGTGTTTTGTTTTTACCTTGACATTATTTACACCTATTTGTTCAAAGACCAAAACTCAGATGCTAATAATCAGATATGAAACATTTCCCAATTTATTTCATAAAGGTTTAATAGATTTTAAAATAATGGCGAGTAAATCTTTTTTTTTTATTACTCTGCAAGTCTGTTTTTGTCTTCAAATGTAACTAGAGTAATGTTTATACAATTTTGGGAACACGGTGTACTTAAATAATGACACACACATTTATACCTACTGGCCAAATTAGTTCAAGTTCATATTGAAGTGGTTTTATTTGTCATTTCAACAATAATCAGTGGTGTATAGTATACAGTGGAACGAAAAAACGCTCGGCAGGAACGGTGCTACACAGAAAGGCAAACTACACAACCCAACATAAAGTGGACAATAAACATTATAACAGGAGAGAACAGTGCTAGAGGCCCGCTTCCTTTATTCTAGGTGCCAGTCTGTGTCTCATTTCCTGTCTGCTGGGTCCTTTGCTGGTAATAATAGAATGTACGCAAAAGTTGTCCAACACTTCCACATTTTCTTCAACTTCAACTGTCATAATATTAAGCTGTAGCTTCATCTCTGTTATTTTACTCTTTTAAAAATCCTTCACGACCTCTGCTGTGATCTTTGTAGCTTTGAAAAGCTAAAGAAAGTATCTGATTAATACGGAAGTCCAAAGAGGACGTGTTATTATTTTTTTAAGTCATTATCACATCATAACAAGTCTTGTTTTTTTTGTAATAACTACTTATTTATCTCACAATAACAGGTTTTACCCTACTTGTTTGCACGGCAAAGAATCCTGGCATGCACTGCAAACAGGCTGTGTGCTTACATTAACTTACTTTTTTATTTGTTTTGTTTAATAAGGGAAGTCAGGCAGAATAAGAATTTAATGGTACAATGCAACTGCAGATTTCTTGTGCCAATGACAAACACCTTAGACTTACACCACAATGTGAGAAGCTCCTAAATGTATTAGAAGTATAAAAGCACATTCCCACGCTTCTTCCAGAACAACCAGAAGAACAGAGCTTTGTTATTGCAAAATTAAGTGAGAAGTCGTTATTAAAAAAAACAAGATTTGTTATGTTGTGATAACACCTTAAATAAATTATAACACATGTCCTCTCTGGACTTCCGTGATATTTGAACTTCAACATTGGTATTAAAACATGTTCAATATTTTCATCAGTATAAGAGTAAACATATTGGCAGCTTTATTGTTAAGTGCAAAATGTGGGCATATCTGAACCAAACACATGAGACAAAACACCACCAAGAGACAAGAATAGAAAATACCATAGCACATACAACCTTACATATATCCAACATACCACACAATGCCTCGAATGAGCATGTAATTGCTACAAACAAAACCATATTTCCAATAGCATGCTATTATGACTACTGTGCATAAACATGGGTGATGACAAATTTTTTTTTTTTTTTATTAAACCAAAATGGTGCTTAACGACCATGCCAGAGAGGAGCCCTTGTTCTCCCCAGCCACCCAGCTGTTTCTAAGGGAGTATGTACTTTTAAAGGTTTTTTACTCTATCCACAATTATCGTAATAGCATAGTGCTGCACCTTTCTGTGCTAATTAGTGCAGTAATTCACTAATCCATGCAGGCTAAGAGGAATCAGTGACACTTGCCCTGAACAGTTAAACTCCCGCTACTTAAAAACGAATACAAAACCCTTAGAATAAAGTAAGCTCTTCCACTTAAATAACATCAAATTATCAAATTTAAAAATAATTTAAAAGTCAAAACAAAAAAAACATGTGAAGCATAACATGGACCTAAAGAGGTAATTCACATTACATGAACATTAAAGACCTCATGTAATTAAAGCATGGGCAGAGAAAAAGCTGGCAAAACCCAGGTTTCTAATCAACTGACCATCTGGGAAAAGTAAATAAAATGGGTTCAATGAGGTTCAAAATACTTTTTTTGAATGTTTACTTAAACATCTTTTCCCCAAAAACATATTTTCTCATAAAAGAATGTGCGTTACTTTTTACAGTAGAAGTGTGTGGCAGCCTGCAGAAGATTCTGTTAACGGTCCATGTGCAGATATTTAGTAAAAGGCAAAATGTAGAGGAAGTATTAGCATCATAATGAAGAGATCTCAGCGACAGTAACACCAGCCAGTAGTGTATATGTTTGCAATCCCTTTCCTTGCCACCCACTATGGAAAAGATTCCATCAGCATCATCACAACAGAGGCTGAAGATATGATGGCACTCAATAACTGTACTTTACCGAAGTAGAAATGTTCAGGAGTGAGACATCATGCTTTAGTAATTAACATGTGTCACGACCCGTATGAAAAGGGGAGGCACACACAAATCACGGTAAGAACGTTGTTTAATAGATGATCCTCTGAGCATATAAACAACGATAAACAGTCCAGGGTCGTTAACGGATAATCCACAGATGATCCAAATCGTAAGGCAAGAGGCAAGGTCGGTATTCAGGAATAAGTCGGTACACAGAGATGATGAAGAGACCATCAATCGTACAATCACGAGAAGCGCTTAGGACTGGTAAGAACCGAGTACATCAGCGTATGATTACGGGTGACGGAGGTATTTATACTCTAGCGGAAGTCCGAACCAGGTGTAATCAATACTCTGGTGATAAGGGGCGTGTCTGTGAGTGGGTGTGTTCCGCCGGCTCGTCAGTGTTCGTTACAACATGAGACAAAAAATAATCTAGGTTTGAGTTGATACAGCAAGAATAATTTTTGGTTAGGTTTATTAAAGGTATTGTTAATACTAGAATTTAGTTTTGGACCATTATGTGCTTCCAGATTTTTGGTAGCATATATTAAAAAAAAAGTTTATGTATTTTATCTGTTTAGCTTGACTTGAAATTTGTTATGATTTGAGAAAATCATTTACATCATTGTGAATGAATCATGGGAACCAGGTGTAACTGTACACAGCTTCGTGTCGTTGAAAAATGTAAAAAGTTAAAAGTTGTTTAACAAACATGTGAGTACAAAGTACATCCAGTTCAAATTTTTAATTTTTATTTATCATGGATGGTGGAATTTTAAAAGAAAAAGGTTTTGGACACTTTCAAGTCAAAAATTCAACCTAATGACACAAAAAAAGGGCCCATTAGACTCATAAACTTCATTTGCCCACTGTTAGTGGCTGAGCTTTATCTCATATAGAGGATGTTTGTCTATCGGAGATGCAGCTAGAGAGGACAGGGGCTCCCCAGAGTGTCTCAGAATGGTTGGCACAACACCACCAGGAGTGGTTCTTGCCACTATTTTATTATTTGTTTTTATGTATACTGGGCATGATCTCTGAGGTATGTACTACAGCCGGTTTGAGAGTGGCATCCCATTTCAGGTGTTGTTTTTGGTGCAGAGCTCAAACCTATTTACTAAAATACTGAATTTTAACAGGCAGGTACCAGCCCACTGCAATACAGTAGAACGTTGGCGAGCTGCTTGACGGACAGAGTAGTACAGAGATGGCAAGGGGTTGGATTACAGGTGCTGGGTTTCAAACTTGTTCTTGCATGGTTTTACTGCATTGTCAACCCATTGACCTATGAGCTTAAATAAAGTAATTCTTTTTTAGCAGACAAGAATGTTAATTAAAATAATAGTAACCCACACATTAATTGTGGCATGGTTGTCCTGTTGTCACATGTTCTAGCAGTACCAGTTTTCTCTAGTGGGAATGGGGGTAGGATGTTTACAGTGAAGTTTTGGAGAGCTTGAACACAGATCAAAAATCCTGTTACACCCAGCATGACATTTAAAATTGGTGCATAACCATAGAAGCTGAAGTCTGGGTTGGGTGTGGCAAAGATTTTGCTAATATGTATAAACATACCCAAAGCAAATGGCCATACAATAAAAGATTTTATGGCATGTGTTCAGTTACAGTTTTATTATCTCACAAATATCAAGCTGTTTTAATCAAATCATGTTTTAGTTCTGGAAAATGTATCAGATTTGTATTGTGTCCCAGCATGTTACACAGGTACCAAAACCTGGGACAATAAGGATGTCACACGCCAGAGACACCAAGGAATGTGTCTTACCCATGAGATGCACAGCTCTAATTCACCTTGCTGATGCGTCCTGGTCAGAAAAGGAACCAGAGTTGGGGCTTGACAAGGGAAAACGTATGGTGGCACCAAAGCAGAGGATGCTGGGGTGGCAGTGCTTAGCATGGCTGAAGACAGTGGCTGCTCAACGGAATGCTTGAGCATGTGTTGCTCTTTTGCGCGCAAAGTATTGATGGAGGAAAAGCTTAGAGATGTGCTATGGAAGTGAGACAGAACTCAGAGGTGATTGTGATCCGCCTGATTCAACAAGCTATTGAAAGACATGAGACAACTGAGATGCCGCGATTCCCCTCCTAATCTTACCTCTCCCCTTATTTTCTTTCAGATTTTTTAATTATTTTATACAGTCCTGTGTTTGTGTGTTGTTTCACCTGTTGCAGGTGCAAGTGACCAGCATGGCATGCACAAAGGTGGACAAGTCAGCAATAGCACAATTAAATGCTTGTTTATTTTCTGTCTGTATTTAAATGTAAGCCAAGTACCAAACTGTGTTAATAAAATTAGGTTATTGGTCTGGCAATAAAATTTTGCACATGTTGTAACTTGGTCATGTTGTAACTTGCTTGTGCCAGCAAGTTACAACATAGTTTGGAAAGTATGCCTTATTCACAAAATTTCACAAACACCAAAGCAATCACATATAACTATTTTATCTATTAAAACAATTTATGTATGTAAGAAATGACATATCAGCAATCTCTTACTTGTAAAACCTTAATCAAGAATAATATTTGTACACTAAATGTTCAGCCAGCACTTCTTCAGCAAATACTTTGTCACATTGCATTGTATTCTGCACAGCTCTTTGACGTGTGTCTTGTATAAATTACAAATCCAGGTGTATTGTAGGGCATGAACGGTCAACAAAATGTCATGGTTGCGCCATGCTTGCCCACTCTAATGGCTATTTTCGGTGTGTTGTGTGAACACTTTCCTTTGCCTTAGTTCTTCTTTTCGTTCATTTATTATCTTTCTTTTAATTCTATAATAAAGGGTCGCAGAGGGCTTCCCAATGCCCATCCAGGGAGAACATCTCGGGCGCTGGGCAGATATAACCAGGACAGGGTGCCAACCTACCCCTGGGTCCACTTATTTACACAGCCACACACACACACACTATATGGGGTAATTTAGAGCATTTAATTTTCCTTGAATCCATATTTTTGGACTGTGGGAGGAAACCAGAGAACCCCGAGGAAACTCACACGGACACGGGAAGAACATGGAAACTCCACCCAGATTGGGATTCAAACCAGGAATCCCCAGCGCTGAGAGGCAAATGTGCTAACCACTAAGCCACTAAGCCTTGTTTGTGGTAACTCTGTCGTATCCTTGTTTGTTTTCTTATTAGTTAATTGACTTCAAATATCGGTTCAATTAAGTTAATTAACAACGGTTATCTCGTTGTTTTTTTTATATATATATCCGGGTCTACTTACACTTTGTCGTGGAAGCGTCACTATTGTTACCCTCTGTGGTCTGCATATATTCTTGGATCAAACGCTCTATACGTCCCCTGTATGTTCTGTGAAGAAGCTGTATTAATCATGTTTTAATCATTGTGGCTGTCTCTGTGTTGGTCCTTTTTGTTAAGGAGGCTGACCAGGAGCGAACCCCTTAGGGGGAGAGTACTTCCAGCCCAGTTATCTCGTTTGGTTTGTTATATATATCCGAGTCTGCTTCCACTTCGTCATGAAAGCGTCATTATTGTTACCCTCTGTCATCTGCATTTCAGTTCATCCTTTCTGTATATATTCTTGGACTAACTCCAGTTACCACTTTAATCGACTTTTGATTCTCTCAGCAGTGCAGCTTATTATGCAGACTCAGGGCCCAGTGTGACACCATATAGTGAACATGAATCACTGTAGAGAATTCAAACAACTTTACAAAATGGATTATACACTACATAGTGCATTATATCTGTAATAGCTAGTGTTTCTGAACACGTATAAAAAACAGCAAATGTCAATCAGATATTAAAGTCCATCATAACCAGTAGATCCCAATATTTTTTAATTGTTTACTGACCCATTTAAAAAAAACTATGTGGGTGGTGTTTTACAAACGTAGTTGCATCATTAATGTTCCACACCCTGCTTATAAAGTATTTGTCAAAAATGGGGGTGGACCCAAGGTGAAGCTAACCGTATAAATAAGAAAGCAGCTTTGCTGAATGTGTTTGTTGGAGGCAAAGTCTATGTGTGTGTATATGAATCATGGCAGATGAGCAATTTGTGTGTGGAGGAATTGGCAAGGAGATGCCAGCCACCAAGGAGGTGCACCAGATCTCCAATGAGGTGGGTTAGACTGTAGATCTGTTTTATGTTTCTATTCTTTTGCTCTCTTCTCTCTCTCTCTGTGTGTGTGTGTGTGTGTGTGTGTGTGTGTTTATTTGTGTATTATAAACATGGATTCCAGGTAAAATTGAATGTTCTAAATTTCCCCATATAGTTTGTGTGAGTAAGTTTGTGCCCAGCGATAGATTGGCGCCCTGTCCTGGGTGTATCTGCCCAGCGTCCAAGAAGTTCTCCCCTGAAGAACCCCACCGCGACCCTAGTACAGAAATAAGCAGAGGATAATGGGTGTATGGATGGATAAATTAACTAATTCTGATGCAGTAACAAAAATGATTAAAAACTGAATCAAATAACGGTACATTCTTTGATAAACTATAATATAGCAGGGGGGCTTTGGATGCAGTAAGCTGGAACTGGGTATGGTGTGGTGTGGGTTAGGATGAATGCAGTGTCTGTCAGAATTGATTGAGCTGGTACCTCCTCACTGGAAGATTAAAATTTTAGTGGGTAGGTACCAGCCCAGTGCATATTATAAAAGGTATCATGTTGGAGAGCTGCTGCACAGACTAATAATTACAGAGGTGGCAAGGTGGCGACTATAGGAACAAAGGAAAGAATTTCTTTTAAAACTAGTGTTTTAAGTTTAAAAAAAATGACATTAACCCACACCATTGATGGTGACATGTCTAGGATTCAAGAGACTTTTTGTCATTTAAATCACATACGGTACATTGAATGAAAATGAAATTGTGGTTTAAGGACCAAGGTTACCATGAAGCAATTTCTGATCTAACACTTAAATATCAGATATATAATTAAAATATATATGTAAAAAAATGGGAA
>JAOUQT010332089.1:0-13366 GCA_025769995.1 Xyliphius kryptos
CTGCTTCCCCAACATGCCACAGCATATAGGATAGCACTCGCCACCACAGACTCATAAAAGATCTTGAGCATAGTCCGTAGATGTTGAAGGACCTCAGACGCCTCAAAAAATAGAGATGACTTTGGCCCTCCCTGTAGTGTTCATACCCCAGTCCAGTTTGTTATCGAACATGGCTACATGGCTGCTCAATTCTCAGTTCTAATTTGTCAACGGCTTGTCATCACTGACGAAGTGCCTCAATGGGCGGATATATCACAGTCGGCTCTTATATAATGGTTTGTTAGACCTGTCCACGGCACAGCAAAAGGGAACATTTATCAGCTATGGGTAAATTGAGTGGCTTGAGCGACTGTGACCATGGAAAGATAGTTGAAGCCAGAAGGTGTGGTGCCAGAGATATACCAAGCACGGTGGAATCTTAAAATCGAGTCAAACTGGAGTTGGAGGTTTTTGACACCTTGTACAGTCTGTTCCCTGAGGTGTGTGTTGTAATTAACTAAAATGTAAGATTTCTATATACTGTGTAAAACCCCATAATGAAACAGTACCCCATAATGGCACAGTACCCCATAATGGCACAGTACCCCATAATGACACAATATCCTAATAATTAACCAATACCCCATAATAAAACAGTACCCCATAATGACACAATACCTTATAATTAAACAACACCCTATAATGAAACAATACCCCATAATGGCACAGTACTCCATAATGGCACAGTACTCCATAATGGCACAGTACCCCATAATGGCACAGTACCCCATAATGACACAATTACCTATAATGACACAATACCCTAATAATTAAACAGTACCCCATAATGACACAATACCCTATAATTAAACAACACCCCATAATGGCACAATACCCCATAATGGCACAATACCCTATAATTAAACAATACCCCATAATGAAACGATACCCCATAATGGCACAGTACCTCACAATGGCACAATACCCCATAATGGCACAATACCCCATAATGGCACAATACGCCATAATGAAACAATACCCCATAATGGCACAATACCCCATAATGGCACAATACCCCATATTGACGAAATACCCATAATGAAACAATACCCTATAATGAAACAATACCCCATAATGCCAAAATATCCCATAATGAAACAATACCCCATAATGAGTTGAAAACAGTTTGTTTTTACTGATGATTCGCCAGTTGTTTTGAAAACTTGATCGGACTTGATCCAGCTGTTTGGACACAATTTGGAAAGGCACACGCCTGTCTATGCAAGGTCCCATAGTTGAGGTCCCATGTCAGAGCACAAACTAAGCCTTGAAGTCTGAGAGAAGATTGTATCAAGGCAATCTGAGTAAGGGTACAGAAAAGCATTGAAGCTCCCAATGAGCACAATCTGTAAATGAAAGAAGTTTGAAACCACCAGGACCCCTTCTATAGTGATCAGGGTAGTAGGGCCATATTCAGTTATGTGAACAAGGGCCCATGGGTCATTCTGACAGAGCTTAAGCATTGAAAAATGCAGATTGGAGAACCTTTCAGAAGGACAACCTTTTTTGCTGCACTAATCAGGCTTGTACTGTATAGTATGGGGCAGTTGTAGGCTTGAGGTTAAAGAACCTGCCTTGCGAATATGGCTGAAGTGCCTTTTAGCACTGTGGAGGCTGCTCACCATTGCAGGCACATGCTCACTTATATATGCGTGTTTCACTGCCCAGATGTGTTAAATGTGGAGTAGTGTAAGAATAGTGGCAAATAAATCACTTACTGAGGACAGATTGAGGTTTGCCAAATGGCACATAAATGTCTCTCCTTGAGACAAAATTCTCTGGAATGATAAAACAAATATTGATCTCTTTGGCCTGAATGCCAAGCGTTATGTCTAGAGAAAACCAGGCACCATCCCTACAGTGAAGCAGGGAGGTGGCAGCATCATGCTGTGGGGTTGTGTTTCAGCAGCAGGAACCGGGAGACTAGTCACTAGGATCTAGTGAAAGATGAATGCCAAAATGTATGGAGACATTCTTGAACAAAACCTGCTCAAGAGCGCTCCAGACCTCATACTGACCTCAACATTTAGGAGGGGAGGCAGCCATCGCTTCTGCCACAATGAAGAGGGCTCACATAAAGCCCAAGTGTTTATACTGGTTCTAATGAGAGAAGGTAAGTTTTGATGTGCTAGAAAGTTCATAAAGAAGGCTCTGAAACAGTCTCACCAGCCACCAACCTCTGACAGCTTCATTAGAATAGCCCAGATGTGTACAATATGATGGTGGTGCATTTCACTGAGGTCCTGAACGTCCTGCTCGGATTCCTTTCTGCTGAATGAAAGCATGTGTAAACCCTATAACTTCCTCTTCCTCTCATTTCTCTTTTGCCCATTTCTTAAACGTCATGGCCCCCATTAGCATATAATTAATGCACGCTTGCTGAAGCACTCCTGTCCTCTATGACAGCGAGGCACAGTGTCAAATTGGGAAAGATGGGCTATTCTTTATTTAATGGAGATGTAGAAAAATTGAGGAGGAGGCAAGCTATGAGGACCAGTCAAATAAGGAGGAGGAGGTAAAGAAGGGAAGAAGGCGCATAGGAGTAGAAATGTAAGAGGGAGTATAATGACATCCAGACTTGGCTTCAGAGCCGAATGTTTTACAGCGTACGGACGCCAGGTCCGAATGGGACGTATTCCAGCTCTGCGCCTAGCCGTCTGCCAGAAAACAGGGCGTGGTGAGACAGGAAAGGAGATACCCGTTCACGTTTCCGGGGATACAGTACAAATAGAAAAGAGAAATGCACGGCAATATCTCTATTGATATTTTAAAAGAAAATTCACATGAGGGAAGAATATCCCGGGTTCGAGCCACGGGTGCATGTTTGCGCAGGTTTTACCTGGGTACTCCGGTTTCCTCCCGAATTCCAACAAACATGATAGGTTAATGGTTGCCTCTAATTTGCCTGTTAGTGTGTGGGCACCCTATGATGGATTGACAACCTGTCTATGGTTGTTTCTGCCCTCAAGCCTAGAGTTGCCGTGTGGGCACCAGCTTCCCTGTGACCCTAACACTAGGATTTATAGGGAATGACTAAATGCATGAATGGGTTAAGAGAGTGACTGGTGATTTAAACTAGATAAGGATTTTCCGCAACTTGTGGAGTCTGTTCCCCAAATTATTTCAGATTTCCAGATTTTCCGTTGCATAAAGAAGTGATGCTAGATTTTGCTACAAAACAAGAAGCAAGTGGGAGAGTCAAAGTCTCAAGAAGAACTGTATTAGATTCCTGAAGATGCTCTGTAAAATTCACCTCATTTATTATTTAATTTTTTAAAAAACCTCCCCAAATTAATTATTAATTATACAAACCCAATTCTTTGTCCTAAAAGTTGGGACAAAGTACAAACTGTAAATAAAAACGGAATGCAATGATGTGGAAGCTTCAAAACTCCATATTTTATTGAGAATAGAACATCGATGACGTATCAACTGTTTAAACTGACATTTAAAAAGAAAAAATAGGTCTTGACAAGGTTATGTTTACCACTGTGAGACATCCCCTTTTCTCTTTACAACAGTCTGTAAATATCAGGGGACTGAGGAGATACTCTTTCTTTTGTCTTATATAGGATTCTAGTTGCTCAACTTCCGTTTTCTAATACACCAAATGTTTTCTATGGGTGAAAGTTCAGTACCCGGACACTTCTTCCATGTAGCCATGATGCTGTAATTGATGCAGTATGTGATTTGGCATAGTCATGTTGGAAAATACAATGTCTTCCCTAAAAGAGACGTTGTCTGGATGGACGTTGTTTCAGCATTGATGGTGTTCTTCCAGATGTGTAAGCTGCCCATGCCACAAACACTAATGCAACCCGATACCATCAGAGATGTTTCTGAACTGAGCGCTAATAACAACTTGGTCGTCCTTCTCCTCTTTAGTCTGAATGTCACGGCCTCCATGATTTCCATAAAGAACGTAAAATTTTGATTTGTCTGAACACAGAACAGTTTTCTACTTTTCCGCAGTCCATTCTAAATGAGCCTTGGCATAGAGAAGGACTTCTGGATCTTGTTTAGATACGGCTTCTTCTTTAAACAATAAAGGTTTAGCTGGCAATGGCGGATGGCCTAGTGAATTGTGTTCACAGATAATGTTTTTTTTTAAATATTCCTGTATATTATATATATATATATATATATATATATATATGCCAGCATCTGTCAGATCAATGGCACAGCTGCTCTCCTGTCTAAGTTTATATTTTCTATTTCTGTTCCCAGACTAATTTTCTGCTTGTTATGTGAACAAGACCTAGAGCACATTTCACTGCATTCCTTTGCCTTCACAGCCTATAGCAGTGTTATTAACTCGCAATGATCTCTGATGACAGGAAATCACATATTTACCATCCTGCATGGGTTAATGTTGTGCAGGTTAACTGATAATAAGAGGGAGGGGTAAATTATAAAGATGGCATGGGCTGAAATTAATATAAACTAATATAAAGAAAAGAAAGAGTGTATCACAGTGTGTGTGCAAGCATGTCTCAGATAACTACTAATTTGTCAGTCATGCTTTGACTTTTTGCTTAGTTGTGTTTCGCCAAGATGGATATGCATGCAGAGGCAGCAACGTATTATGATCATCAAAAAAGTGTTTGTCTGGAAACTTTACATGATCACCTAACTCTTATGCTAATACTAGCATACAGGCAAAGTGTGAAAACCATTAAACCTTTAAGAAGCAAGTAAGGATGTGGCCAAAGGGCACCTCCTCTGCTTTGACACAACAGACTGGAAAATGTTTAAACAAGCAGCACCTACAGCAATCTTATGGACATTGAGGTGTACACAAACACTCTTATATCACAAAGTGCATTAAGGATGTTACCCACACAAAGACTATCATCACATGAGCTAATAGCAAACCATAGCTAACAGGCGATGTTCACAAGCTGCTGAGAACCAGAGATGAAGTCTTCAGAGTAGGGGATGAATCTGTCTTAAAACAGCAAGAGCTAATCTTTCGCGTGGCACCAAGAAAGCAATAAGGGATTACACACAAGATAACCACCCACTTATCTATGCTTAACAACTTGAACAGCTTCTTTGCATGCTTTGAAGCAGGCAACAATACATGCCCACAGAAGACCCCATCACCCCATGCCAAAATCCTGAGCCTCTCTACAGACAGTGTGAAGAACACACTAGCTGCAACCAAGACCCGCAAAGCAACAGAGCCAGACAACCTCCCTGGTCGTGCATCTCACCTCACTGGAGAAAGACATTGTTCCATCATGCTTCAACGACTACTGTCCTGTGGCACTAACACCCATCATCATAAAGTGTTTTGAACGGCTAGTTACATCCCACATCAAATCCATCCCCCCACCCTAGACCCCTCTCAATTCACACCCAGAAAAAAGCAATCTACAGAGGATGCAATCTGCTCTGCCCTCCATACCACCATCACCCACCTGGATAAAAAGGACTCATATGTGAGAATAAAATTTGTTGCCCTCAGTTAAGCATTCAATACCATAATACCACAACAACTCATCTGCAAACTGGGCAAGTTGTGGCTCAGTACTTCCTTCTCCAGCTGGCTGCTACATTTTCTCACTCAAAAGCCACAAGCGGTAATGGTTGGCAACACCACCTCAAGCAGCATCACACTGAACACAAGGGCCCCCAAGGCTGTGTGCTCAGCCCTCTGCTCTTTACCATGCTGACACATAACTGCACAACAACCTCCACCTACCTCACTTAAAGTGATTACAATTGGGGGGGATGTGCATTATTCAGCTCACAACATGTTAGCATCCTGTGTTCTGAGAAGACAGGAAAACAGCTTCATCCACCAGGCTGTGAGGATGCGGAACTCTCTCTCCTCAGCTCCATCAGGACAGTCAAGAAGCCATAAAACTGTTAAAATTTTACCCTCTCTTCCTAACATAGTAGATCAAACACTCTGCACTCTGTCTTGCACTACTTTGCCACTTGCACACTATGTCTGAATGTCTAAATTGGAATTTGATGACAATACAATCAATTAAATGCCTTAGCAACTACCTTAGACACATTTATTAAACTGTGAATGCCAGTCTTTTATTTCCTAAGGTTTTCTGTCTCAGTGATTAGTCTCTTCGTTTTTGGTTATTTTAGTTTATTTAATTATTAATCTTGCCACTGCGCACTTTATTTGTTAAGTGCCACTTAGTAAGTTTCTTTGGTTAGGATATGTCTTCACCGGGAGAGGGTAAAAAAACGTAATTTCGATTCTTTTGTATTTTTGATACAAGTGAAATAATTGACAATGTTTTGTTGTACCCTGCTGAAACTTTTGGCATTAGACTGTCATAAATTTTATTTCTAGAAAAGTGATTTTGTGATTGGCCATGATGTGATTTTATGACATTTGTGAAGTATTGTATGAAATACCACGACAAGCGCCCCCTCACACACATCTCTGATATGATTTATTTGGGTACTTAATGGTTGCCAGACATCAAGTTTAATGTACCTATTGATGTATATATTGTCTGGATGCAGCATATCCAGTATTTTTTAAACACATAAACAGTTTGTAAAAAAGTATGATTTTCATTTAAATAATTAATTGGACACAGCCAAAATCGGACGGCGCTCGACAGAATCTTGTGTTAAAAGGTGAAGTTTGGTTTAAATAGGCCAAAGCATTTATGAGTATTATTGAATACTATCTGTCAATATGATATAAGCTACAATTTGATAAGACTGACGGACAAGTGATGGCCATGGTGTTTGTAACTGTATAGATTTTATTAATAATTTATTCCGATTGATACCAACAATAATACGGTTTTACCTTAATTGAGAGACTAGTTATAGCAAGTACATTTTTATATTATGCTAATAAACATAATCTCTAGATAGACCTAGTTTAGATATTCAAAAAACTCTTTAGAGCCCACGGAATCAGGAATACTTGTAATTGCAACCCAAGGCATCCGGTGGTACGAGCTACAGGAACTAGCGTATTTGGCTTTGCCATAGTTCCAACTACAGGCCCAGGTAGTGCGTAGATGCACTATAGATAATAATATGTTCAAACCCTTTGCAATTTTAAACTGTCAAACTCCTTTCCGATATCGATATTTGTCGGAGCAGAATTAGGAGGATTTATGATCCTCTTCCCATCTTTACTTTTACTTTACTTCTCAAACACACATCACTGATATGATTTATTTGGGTACTTAATGGTTGCCAGACATCAAGTTTAATGTACCTATTACCTATAGACAAATTTGGTGTTTCTGGGACATAAGACACCCATGTATTCTGTAGCAGAATATTATTAAGAACAAAAATTACTGACAAAACAACAGGGTTTCAGCACTTTATCTTAATTCTAAAAGCTTGAACTGATGCTGATTATTTGAGCCATAAGGTGGTTTAACTAGAGGGATCAGGCTCAAGCAGCTGCAAAATTAAGCGAAATAGTAGTAATAGACCTCTAAAGCATTTTCTTTCAGGAGTGTGTAGTCAGAAAGTCAAAACAATTTCCTGTTATAAGTCCAAGAATTGCAAATAAATAAAAAAAACAACTAATGAGTAAGACACAAATGTTGCACCTGTCTTTCTCCATATTTTGCAGTGACGGTAACCTGAAACTTGGGGTCCGGTCCAGTTTGGTCTGGCTCTTTGTCCTCTTGATTGATCCTTTAAGCCGCTTACTAAAAAAACCCTGAGAGAGAGTGTGTGTGGGAGAAAAAAAAAAAAAAGAGTGAGAGATTGCTATGATGATGCATTCTCATTGTTTTTGACTTTAGCTATACCCTGGTGAAAAGGTTGAGTGTCTGGTTTCCTTTACCTTATGGTGCCACCCTATATTTGTACATTTGCAGAGTCACAGTTAAATGGTCTCTTAATGATTTAGCAAACCAAGAGATTTTAGATAATTTCATCCTCCCAATTTTGTGGGGAAAATTTGAAGATGGCCACTTCCTGTTGTAACATTACTCACACAAGTGCACAAAACAAGGTCATAAAGACGAGTTGAAAGAACTTGCTAGCACAGAACAACTTTGAAATGAATTAGAGCAGAGACTGTGAGCCAGACCTTCTCGTCTAACATCATTGTCTGACCTCACAAACGCACTTCTGGAATGGTTAAAACATTCTCATAAACACACTTCCACAAACCTTGTGGAAAGTCTTCAGATAACAGACTTGTAACAGACTCCGTTATAAGCTGCGAAGGGCAGACATTACATTAAACTCTATGAATTAAGAATGGGATGTCATTTAAGTTCATATGCATGTGAAGACAGACGATGGAAAACTTTTGGCAAGTCACAAATAACCATGATAACTTTTATATTAATCTTTTCTTAAAGTGAATTTAAATAAACAATTGCAGGATCTCTAAACTTTACAAATTCTATGAATTTCAGTCTTAATATCTAATGCCTGTTTCTATTTCTCAATTTCATCAGTTGTACAAAAGTGCTCAGCCAGTCAGGGGCTCGGAACAATCATGCAAACACATGGCAGAACAATCAGCGTCACATTTTACAGCATACTGATGAAACAATATATTAATTAAAGCATGGTGTAGTTTTAAATCTGCAATGAAGAAACTGTACCAAATAATCTTTCCTGCAAGTTTTCTATAAAAATGAAGTAAATTGAGTACACTCAAAGAACTAGCATGTTGCTGACTGAGTGATACAGTGTTACTCACTGGCACTTTGAAGGGAAAGGAATTAGACCCATCCACAGAGATGTTCTTCTCAGAACTGCCAAGGGCAGAGATGCTCCTCCGCCTGGAGCAGAGATCTAAGGATACTTTTGTAAAAAGTAGAGACAATTATTATTAAAACTATTAAAGAAATGGAATTTATATACAGAGAAAAGTACTGTCTTTCATTAATAGTAAAAATGAAAATAATACAAATAATCTATATTTGTATAGCACCCGTAATACATGCAGCTAAACAATAAAATAATTTAACTTGAAATATAAATGCAATTACAAGAAGTCATAAAAATAACAAAGATGGCTACAAAATAATCCCTCACACCAAGAAGGACCCGGGTTTGATCCCGGGTGTGACGACAGAGTGACGACATGTTCTTCGCATGTTTAAGCGGATTTGTCTGGGTGTTCTGGTTTCCTCCCGCATTACAAAGACAAGAACATTAAGTCAATTGGTGTCTCTAAAGTGGCCCTTAGTTTGAATGCGAGTGACTGTGTGTGAGCCCTATGATGGAGTGGAGCCCTGCAGAGGGTTGTACCTGCCCTTGCGCCCAGAGGTGCGGAAGGCGCCGGATGAGCACCAGCAGTCCTGCGACTCCATGTGATTAGATTAAAATTAATAGATAAAAATACTAAATACTGAAATGTAATAATATATAAAACTGGCAGTCAATCGAATATCTTATTGTTTTCAGCATCAGTGAATCAGAATTCTAAAGAAATGCATGATAGGTTAATTAGGGTCTCCAAATTGCCCGTTAGTATGTGAATGTGTGTGTGTGTGTGTGTGTGTGTGTGTGTGTCCTATGAAATTCTAAGGTTGTTCCTGCCCTCATGCCCAGAGTTGCCGGATGGGCTCCGGCTTCCCCATGTCCCCTAAGACTAGGAATAAGTGGAAATAGAAAATAAATAAATAATAATTAAAAAACTATTATATGAATTCAAATTTTTCTACTTGAAAACATAATTAATGAATTATTAATAATAATAATTTATATTTTATTGATCCCTGTAGGGAAATTCTTTCTCTACATTTAACCCATCCAGAGATTACACATAGAACACCTGGAGCTGTGTGCTGTTGGGGGTGCCTTGCTCAGTGATACTTGCTTGGAGTGAGGATTTAACCGGCCAAATTTTAGTTCCAAGCTATCTACTTTATCTTGTTTCATTTCTATCATCTCAAACCAGACTGCCCACTCTCCTCTGACCTCTCACAAGGCATTTTTGTCCATACAATTGCAACTCACTCGATATTTTCTCTTTTTTTGACCATTCTTTTTTAACACTTTTAAAATCACAGTAGATTAGCAGTTTAAGAAATTTCAAGTTGTCTTGACCATCTCTACATGTCTAAATGTACTGAAATTTGTCCATGTGAGTGGTTGACAAAATTCTTTAACATGCACTTGAAGAGGTGGACCTATAAAGTGGCAGGTGAGTATAAATAGACTTTATGCTTAATTTTTAATGAATTCACTGGTTACAGAATTACAGATGGTTATTATACATTTCATGTCATATGCCATCTTCATTTGCGATGGATAGCTACATAGAAGTGCCCCATTGGATAGGGATAAGCTGGCAGAGCATCAAAATCTCTTTACAGCTGTTGCACCCCTGTCAAAGCCCTATTACTAACATTACTTTTTTTACAGCTGTGTGAAACAACTGATTTACAACTTGTGTCATCTAATTAATGCTGGTTTCTCTTAGTTTTTCTTCCTTGTATCATAACATAGTTGACAATGTCAACTGTTTTAAAATAAAATTATAATTTTTAAGCATGCCTCTTAAAATTACAGACACATACCCAACCTACTGTACATCAGCAATACAGCAAATAAGACTACCTACAGCTAATTGCAGAACTGAGAACCTTTAGGAGAATATTTATGGATAATAGATATTTTAAGTAAATAATTAATAAAAAAAACGACAGACAAGCTAGCCAATAGCCCGAATACCTAGAACACAGATGTACAGAGACATGACCTACATCTAAATTAATTTTTCTGCAGCAACCTCACAGAAATCAAAGAGAGAAATCCTGGTGGAAGCGGTGCACATGAGATCTTCAACAACTTCTGACAAATTTGAAAAGTGGCCCAACTGTTATTTAGCGATCAGAAACTGGACACTGAAGAAAGTATAAGATGTAGTCAAGCTTATCAAAACAAAGTGTCTCTGGAAGTTGTTAAGGATCTCATGGATGAAGATGATGACCACTGAGCAAGTCTACAAGATGGCCAGAAGAGAAAATGAGTTACTGAACCACATCAAATCCCACAAGTTAAAATAATATGGTCATGAGGCTTCCACATGACAACACTAAGGGAACTGCAATGACAGATGCAGTTGGAATGCAGACATGGAATACCGTGAATAACCTGGATGGACAGCATTACAAAGTTGTTTGGATTATCATGGGCCAGACTACTACAAGCAACACAAGACAGAAGGCATTGGAGAAAGCTCACTCATCTGTGCAGCCAACCACATGGCATGACATATGTAATATGTGCTGAAGTATTTACCACTAACTTGGTGCTTTGATCCCAGGAGGAGGCTGAAAATTCCCAGCAGCCATGCATGGACGTTCTGGAGATCAGGCCACTAGTGCAGTTTTCATTTACTTCCTTGGGGAAAATCATGGCTGACATTTAAATTGCAGTATGCTGCAGTATATTCTGTCGTACTAATGTATCTATACGTAAAACATGAACTGTCCAAATTCTCCCTTTCTCAGTATTACTTCAGAAAGTGCTTTGAGAAACAAAATTCACAGCTTCACTGTAGAGAGAGCTACAACCATCTTTACAGTCTTAGCTATAACCTGAGAAACCAGAGTAATACAGTATGAGTCGGCAATAAACATGCCTGATATTTTTAGAGTTTATGAATAAAAGAAACATCAAGTTGCAAAATGTAACTTCTCCAGCATAACTGACACAACTTACACCGTATTAACTTCTAGAAAAAACAAGCTTTATGCATAAAAGTGAAAATAAGAGAAAAGGAAAAGATGAAGAGAGAGACATACCCCTATCACAGCTGTTGCCCATCACCTTCTTAGTGAATGTAACTGGTCAGCATCACATTAGCAAGAATGTGACCATCAGTCAGCCCTCAACCAAATGAATTGTCCATTTATTTATCAGTTTCTTCATGAATCACCTCTTCATGGAGTCTTTTTCTTGTTTTACATGCTCAATCTTCCTCCCAACCAAAGAGCATGAGGATCTCTCTCAGCTAAGCTTTCACTTTACTCTTCTCTCATTTCACTTTTTGGCCAACCAGCTGTCGAGATTTTACTGCATTTATTTAATCAATCATTGTATCCACCCTTCCCTTGTTCCCATTAGCAGAACTATGAGCGCTTTCTTTCTCCTCTGCTCCTCGATCAGACTACTTTTGCTTTAGCAAAAACAAGCAATAATACATATTAGAAGACGTACGCCAACGCTAAATAAAATTATCTCTTGGGCTGAACAAGTTGACAATATAGATAGAAAAGGTATACATGTATAAGACCAGTTGCGAAAATAAATGGATGGAGAGAAGTGACTTCCTCAAATGAAGCCCTGGATTATCATTATTAATATGTACTACTTGAGATAACTAGTGTAAGAGAACAGTAGTACAAACTGTACAAAACTTGTTCATATACAAATGGAAATTTTTAGGATAGCAAAAGGTAGATTTTAACTGCACAGCTACTAACAAAGACTGCAACGTCAACAATGCTTAGCATTCATAAACCACGTCACATTCACCATTGGTGGACAAGGCTTATGCTGCTTATTTATTTCGGGAAAAGTGTCTTTCCAGATGTGTAAGCTGCCCATGCCACACCCACTAATGCAACCCTATACCATCAAAGCTGCAGGCTTCTGAACGAGCGCTGAGAACTTTTTCTCTGTAGTCCGAATGGCACGGCGTCCCTGATTACCAAATGTTAAATTGTCTGACCACAGAACAGTTTTCCACTTCTATTTTAAATGAGCCTTGGCCCAGAGAAGATGCCTGAACGTTCGATTTTTTGTTTAGATACGGCTTCTTCTTTGAACTACAGAGTTTTAACTGGCAACGGCGTATAGCATGTTGATTTGTGTTCATAGATAATGTTCACTGAAAATATTCCTGAGACCATTTTGTGATTTTCAGTACAGAAGCATGCCTGTATGTAATGCAGTGATCGTAGATCACAGGCAGCCAGTATGGTTTTCAGTCCTCAACACTTATGCATAGATTCTTCCATATTCTCTGAACCTTTTGATGATATTATGCATTGTAGATGATTATATTGTAAAACTCTTTTTTTGCAATTTTACACCATCAAACTCCTTTCTGATATCGCTAGACCATTTGTCAGTGCAGAATTGGGGGCTGGTGATACTCTTCCCATCTTTACTTCTGAAAGTCATGTTAATGACATATTGCCAACTGGTCATCCAGCTGTTCTCTTTTTTGTACTTTTAAACTTTTCCAGCCTCTTCTTGCCCTGTCCCAACGTTTTTTTTTTTAGATGTGCTGCTCTCACGAAATTTCAAATGAGCCAATACTTGGCATGAAATTTCAAAAATGTCTAATTTTTGACATTTGATATGTTGTCTATTTTCTATTGTAAATACAATATCA
>JAOUQT010332099.1:0-13365 GCA_025769995.1 Xyliphius kryptos
ATATAAACACAGGTAACAGGTATAAACATGACAGAATCTGTGTTGCTTATACATCTCCATAAATGATTCACAATGTGAAAAAATGTGTTTATATCATTAAAGCACACATTACATCAATAATGGGTGGGTTACCAACTTATACCATGACTCAGGTTAACAGCTTTTCCCCCACTATGATTGATAAGATAAATAAAAAAACACTCAATGTCAAGGCGTGAGCTGCTGTTTTAAGCTTTTTTCTTCATGAACCAAGTATGCACTTGGAGTAGTCATCATCAATTCTACTTCATGTCAATCATTAATCACTCCTTCTTTTGCAAAGTTCAATATAAGCATCAATCAATGACATTAATTAATCTTGCAGACCATAAATTACATCCATACCAGTAATAACTCATTCAGGGTTGGGTTATAATTAATCACAACATAGAGCATGACGTGTTGTGTAACTGTAGTCAGGATCACTGTGTAAAAGTCCAGCCATTCAACCTTTTCCTCTATTGTTTGAAACATTTATTCACAGTACCCCCCCCCCCCCCACTCACACACACACACACACAATAGAGTAAATATGTCAGTGCAGAAGCAGCACCACAGATTTCCACATTATCCACTCTAACTGTATTTAGATTCCACTTTGTGAACTTCAGGTCCACTGAAGTTACCAATGTGGGTCCTTAAGCAAAACCCTTAATCTTAACCTTAATCTTAATTAAAACGCTTGTTGCTTCGGGGATTATGTATGTAACCCAGTGTTCTGACTATTAAGTGGGATACTAGTAAGTCACTTTGGATAAAAGCATCGGCTAAACGATCAAATGTAAATGTGAATCACAAATTTTGGATTAAAGCTTAGCTGCCTCAGACAAAATACGCAGAATACTAAGTTAAAATTATTTTTGTCATTATACTTTTTTTTGCACCCACAAAAGAATGTGTTCAACCCAACACACTGCAAAAGGGTACATAAGAACCGTAAATAAAATAGGACAGAATAAGGTAATAAAAACAAAAACAGAACAAGACAAAAACAAAATATAGCAGGAACATCATATGACAGAAGTTTAACCATAGAAAGTACAGTATTAACTGAAGCACAAAGACCAGCCCATGCATCCACTGTAGATAAAGTAGCATTATTTAAATGAGCTGTCCAGTAACACTTAAAATTAATATCAGGTTTAAACCATAACTGGAAGATTGCCTTTTTGGCAGCAGTAAACCTGCAAATATCAAATGCTTTTCTTGTAAAAAAAAAACAAAAAAAAAAACAACAACAACAAACAAACACAAAAAAACAACAACTAAAAGTGTAATGAAGAACCACCATTTAGTAAGCAGAAGCAGAGACCCACCATAAACTTAATACCAAGAAACTCAAACAGCTTATCAACTACATATTCCCAAACTACAGTTATGGTTTGGGCAATCCCAGGGTACACAAAGAAAGGTGCTAGTAGAATTCTGGCAAAAAAAGTACAATATGGTTTTTGAGAGATATTCATTTAAAATCAATCTTTCCCAAAGTATTTTAATTTATTCATTATCTTCTGCTTATTCCTTTGTGAGGGTCGCGGGGGCGTTCCCCATGCCCATCCAGGGGAGAACATCTCGGGCACTGGGCAGATACACCCACGACAGGGTGCCAATCCATCGCTGGGTACACACTCACTAACACAGCCACACACACATTATACAGGGCAATTTAGAACATTCAATTCAAATTAAATCCATGTTTTTGGGATGTGGGAGGAAATCGGAGAACCCGGAGGAAACCCACGCAGACACAGGGAAAACATGGAAATTTCATCCGGATGAGGATTCGAACCGGGAATCCCCAGCGCTGAGAGGCAAACGTGCTAACCACTAAGCCACCAGCCCAAGTATTTTACTCTTTTTTTTTTTTCTTCACCTGCTTTATGGACCACCTCATATTTAAATGAATAATGCTGTGCAAGTTTATTCAAATTTATTTAATATTGTATCAACTTTGGATGATTTTGACAGCGTTTTCTATTTTCCAAAATATTTTTGCAAAGTTCCATCAACATGAATTGAATCAATAGTTTAACCAATTTTCATATCCAGCTGTTTAAAACTTTTGTTACCTTTTGGTGACTTATGCCGAATTCGGAAAATTTAGGACTTTTATTTTGAAAAAAAAAAAAGAGCTCTGTTATGGGAAGTTAACGTCCGTGTTCATCAGCACCGTAACGTCTTAAGTAATTAAACGTTTTGTTAAAGGGTTTATTCTTGAATTACGACTGTGTTCATTTTACTTTTTGGAGTAAACAGTTGCTGAGTGGCGAAATGTCTGCAAGTAATCGACTACAAAATGCAAACCCGTTTATTTATCAGCGAACAGACGAAAGAGTTGCGACCGCCAGTGAGGAGGATGAGGATGTGTGGGATCCTATAGACGACAGAGAAATCTTCGATATCCTTTAATCGTGAATCTAATATTTGTTATGTGAACTGCAGCGGCTGGTTTAGCGTGTCTTTTGTCAACTACTACACTTAATCACGTGACTACGCTGATTAAAATCATAAAACAACAGTCTATAAAGACACTGTTCAAAAAATATTAGTGAACACAAATAATATATCCTAGATCTAATTGAATATAATATTTCAGTTTAAATTCGTTATTTAGTAGATAACGGAATGCTTTAAGAACAAAATAACATAAAGTGATCAAAAAGTTCATTCAAAATTATTATCCTATGGAAGTCTGAATTTGGAATATTGAATTTGATTTGAACCACAGAAGTGTGGTTGAGTTGGAGTCACTTTGCATTGGGTGGTTTAAGTGTTCCCTTGATTTTTTTTAGCAATGTATATACGTTTTTAACAGTTTGGTAAAGTGCTTCACAAGATAAACTGGCGCAAAGTCCTGGCCTAGACAGGTCATCGAATACTTTAGAAAACTTTAAATCATCCCAGAAGAAAAATTGTGAGTAAGAAAGATCATACTAAGGAATACTTACACACAGAGGAATTTGTCTGTATATACACATTTTAGTAGAGTGAGCAAACATGCACAGAGTAGTGGGCAGCCTTGTATACAGTACCCGGAAGGCAGTTGGATTTAGACTGTGGTACTTATGGGAACTGGAATTTAACCAGGGACTTTAACTGGGTGCAAGGCTGGTTTCTTGACCACAATCCTACAACTGCCCTACTTGGTCCATTGGAGAATGAATAGCCTCTGACTGTATCAATCGTGTAAATATTGTAGTCCATCTATTTAATCAATATCTTGTAGAACCACATTTAAAACATGACTGTGAGTTAACATTGTTCTGTTATTGAGGTTTGTGGACATTTGACTATGGTGATGCTGATTAATGGTAAAAGTATCTGGATTTAAATGATGGGAAATGAAAGTTGGAACCTTAACATGGTGATTACATCATATCAGATCCATTAATGATCCAGAGCATCCCCTTTCTCTGGAGGAGCTGAATGTGGTAGAACAGGTCCGTGTGAAGGTAAGTTTTTTTTTTAAATTATTGATTATTAGTGCTGCCGTGTTGCTGAAGCAGTTAATGGTACTGATGCAGACTCTGTGTGCAGGTAAACAATGATGAGAGTACAGTCTCTGTGGAGTTCACACCTACTATCCCACACTGCAGCATGGCCACACTCATTGGCTTATCCATCAAAGTCAAGTTGCTTCGCTCCCTTCCACACAGATTTAAGGTACACTTAATTAAATCCTATCAATTCTTTATATTACTTCATTTACCAACTATTTTTTCTTAAATTGCTTTAACTAAACCTATGCACATTTTTTTACACCCTGTTCCAGGAAATCTAAAACTTTAAAATACAATATAAGCAGATATCTGTAATTTGTTCTCTTAAATTGATAATTAACAAAAGGGTCATCAAATATATTTATGTATTCATTTTCTTAATTTTATCTAAATTTAGAGTTTTATAAGACTTTATTGGTTCCACCATTGGGAAATTCAATTAGTTTTTAAACTTGACAACAAAATGTAAAAGTTGGAACAGAGACTTTATTTTTATTATTAACAGTTAAACTGGTAACAGGTGAGGTCATCAAGATTAAATGAAAAGAGCTTTCACCAAAGGCTTTGTGTATACAAGCAGGGTCAGATCATCGCTCATGACAATTCAGTCAATTCAGGACATTTTTTATTAAATTAAAATTGCAAAAAATGATTGCAGTTTATAATATAATATTATATATATATATATATATAAAATAATTTCTTGGTGTTCGTGGAAGATTGGTGTGTAAACATTAAAAACTGCGTAACCATTAAACCGGTTTAAAAAACAACTTAAAGCTGCGATGATGGAACTGGTTACTGGAGTTCTTTGGAATATCATATCCAAATCAATAAAGACATAAAAACTCTCAGCCTGAGGTAATCTTTGGCTGGTTTTGACTAAATCCAATGAGAAGACAAGAAAACCCTTCAGCCTAAAAGAGTGGTTTACTGCTTCTGAATGTACTATGGTGTTGTATTTTTTAGAGATAAACTTTACCTTCTAATCTACTTTTATATATGCGCCTAAGGATGGACAAATTAATTGTATAAATTATTGTATAAATTGATGTTTTATGTTCATGTCATTGGCTGAAATAAGCACTAATGCATGGTAGTCATAAGTAAACTTAAGTGAAAGATTTTATGCATTGCTAGAAACCTTGTAGCCTGGAATAGAATTCTTCCTGTTCCTGAGGTTTTAGGAACATTTTGATCATCTTAAACATCTTCCAGCTCTTTATTTTCTTTTTGACTGCCATCCTCCAGATTCTTGCAGAACCTTAAAGAACAGCACATGTGATCATCTTTGTGATGTTGGGGGTTGCCATTGCTGACTGGCATGGAGTGAAGTACAATCTTGGGCTGAACTTGGAAGTTTCACACAATCACAACGCCATTCGGTGAACTAAGAGACCATAGTAAACAGGATAGGAACACCAAACTTGTGTTATTTGCGCAGAACTCTATATCATGGTCCCTCCCACTGGGTTGATTATGACAATTTTCTTTGAGCAAGAGCAGCCAGAGAACTTGTAGTGTCCATTTTTTTTAGCATCCACGTGTTTTTAATGTTGGCATCTATTGAAAATCATTTAACAACTTACTAACATACAGAGAAGTTTATCCTCTGCCTTCTTAGCATCCCCTCCTTTAGCATGGCCGCTGGCAAACCACCTGTCACAGGCAATGTCCACATTTCATCACTGGCCTTACACTAACACTAATATGATTTCGATAAGCATATTATCAAGAACAAGTGGGTTACTAATCAATGCTCATTTTGGGTCGAAATTTTTTTAATGTGTTTTTTAACAATTCCAGTGTTCCGGCACCATTGCTAAAACAGTAAAACACCATGGGTACAAGCGAACCAAATATAAAGAGTTTCCCAAAAATAAATGGACATTTAGAATTTTTAGAAGAAAAAAAAATTATTTGAACATTTATAATGGCTTTTTTTATTTGAAAGTGGAGACATGGAAATTATGTTCATTCATTCAAATACAGTAAATTCCAGGACCTCGTTTATAAGTTTTACGCTATACCATTAAGCATGTTGGTCTGGTACAGGAGGCTAATTGTGTTAAACCATGTGAAAATGATTCTAAAGAGGCATTAAAAATTGTGTGTGTGTTTACAGATCGATGTCCACATTGCACCAGGAACTCATGCTTCAGAAGATGCAGGTAAAACCTGAAGCCATAATCACCTAATCACAATTACATTCATTATTGACAGTAATTATAATAAAAAAATGAATTTAAAATATTATTTCAGAAGTATTATCTGTGGGTTGCATCTACTAATAGTGAATTTTAATAATACCAGCTACTAATAGTGAACTTTTGGTCTTTAATGTTGGTAACATTATTTAAATTTTAGTTTATTTTACTTTCCGCCAACCGTTTGCATGTTTAAGGCTTACAAAAACCCATCAGTTTATGTTTGTGGCTATGTGAGTAATGAGTAATTAATTATATTTGCTGCTAACCAAAAGATCTTTAAGTTGCATGAGTTAATGAAACCCTGAATGAGTTGTTTAGTTAGTTGGTTCTAGGACCACTGAAATGCAACTTCTTAATGACGGTTCAACGTTCTTAGTCACAGATGATTTTCTGTATATGTTACATAGACAATAGTATTGAGACACCTACACATTACACATACAGTACCATTTTATGACATCAAATTCTATGCTGTCTTAATTCGCTGCTAAAACAGCTTTCACTCCTCTGGAAAGATTTTTAAGTGTGTCTTAGTGACCCATTTATTCAGAATTGTGTTAGATCAGACACTAATGTTGGGCAAATGAATCTGGCTTTAATGTGTTTTATGGGGTTTCAGGATTAAACTCTGTCTGGGCCAGGCAAGTTCTTTTATACCAAACTCAACCAACTTTTTATAGACCTTGCTTCCAAACAATTTTGGACCGTTTTCCCTCAAAGTTGAAGGCATACAGTTGTCCAAAATGTATGGACATATGCTTACTTTTGGTTGTCACCTGCATTTTGTAATAATGAGGAGGGTCTACTGTACAGTCATGACTAATAAAGAAAAGAAAAAAAATCCTTTAAAGTAGTTTATTAAAAATTCAAAAAAGCATAAACTACATTTTTTTTTCGTACTGAACGTGGTCTGAGGGTGTGGTAGGTCAGTGGTTAGGTTGTTGGACTATCAGCCTGTCAGTCTACCAAGTCCACCAAAAGTTGCCAGCTTTAAAGAATATTGCTCCAGGTGTCCCCTAAACCATTAATTTGGGATCATCTTCAAAAAAAGCATCAGCAAAATGACAAAAAAGACAAAATGTCTAATAAACAATTAGACAAGAACATTGTAAAAAGCACAATATAAATAAAGCTCAGTTGAAATTATGTATAGTATTAACACAGTTAGTAAATAATTTCCACCTTTAAAAGCCAGTCAGGAAGTGTGAGTCAAACCAAAATAATATTTAACTGCTTAAATATCTACAGAAAATAGTCCAAATCGTGTGGTCTATCACACACGTCCCGCCAACAGCTGTGATGCAGGGGTGAAAAATTGTGCTTGTTCCTGTAGCAGAATATCCTTTTTTCATTTTATATAACAGTATTTTCTCTCAAATCAGCTTTCATCAAAATGACTGAACTAAATCTCTTTATCTGAAGTTGACTAAACAGACTTTTTTTAAATGGACACTTGTGTATATACACAATCTGTACATTAGTAGTCCAACACTGTTAAGGTGGATGAGTCCCCCACTGCGCCACAGTCCTTACAAGTTTCTTCTACCATTACAAATGCTGCTACTTCTTTTTTTCAACTGTCATTATAGCTCTTTCTTTGTAGGTTTGAGACAATATACATGAATAAATTTGAACTTGCAACGAATCCAGTAAAACTAAATGTTCTTGAGAATTCAAAAAATGTTGATTTTAACTATAAATAAATGTATATGCACATAGACTAAATATAATTACAACATGTAATTCTACACTTCGAATATTAAAAAATAAATAAAATGAAGTACATTACCTGGGTGAACTACAGGCTAAAATTGTGGAACCATAGAAAAGAACTGAACAGATAACTGGAAAGACAAGGAGCAAGAACCTGATAAAGTGGCCTATATACTGTATTGTAAGAGCCGGTTTTTTTTTTCACTCTCATGACTTAAAGCTGCTTGATTAAAAAAGCAAGTTAGTGAGCATTTGGGAGCTTTAGTGAGCATTTGGGAGCTTTTCATAAAAATCTCTGCTAAAGCAAGCTTCAGAATCACAGCCTGGTGTGACTTGTGTTCTCAAGGACGCTGTTCATTATATGTGTTTTGGGCAGGGCACCAATCCATCGCTGGGAAGACACACACATACACTATATAGGGGCAACTTAGAGCAGCCAGTTTCCCTTTTTTAGTGCTGTGAGAGGAAACCCACGGGGCCACAGTGAGAACATAACTTCACCCATATCAGGATTCAAAAGTGGACCCATAGCGCAGCGTGAACATGCTAAACTATAAGCCACCATGTTGTCCCAACATAAACAGTCCCTAACGAGTCTTGTTGCTTATCCAAGTTGTATGAAAAACAAATAATAACTTGACTTATAGTTGATCTAGTGAAATCAGAAATTGCTTATATGCAATGCAAGCCCTCTGGATTATGCTTATTATGCCAACAGTTTTGTGTAATTTAATCATTTAATTAGGGCAGAAAGGTTAGGTTTTGCTTGAACAAAAGTCTTGTGGTATACTCTGGTTCCAAATTATTATGCAAATAATATATTCTCAGATTTTCCAAAATTACTTAAATTAATGAAAATAAATAAATTGCAGTCATTGTAAAAAAAAATTGAATCACTTAAAAGGCATGTTCCAAATTATTATGCACAGCAGAGTTTTCAACCTTTTCATTTTTATAAAGAACAAAAAAATTGTCATGGGGTTAAGGTCACGGTAGCATGGGGCCCACACCATATGTTTGTCCCCTTTTATGCCAATCTTTACCCCCTTTTATGCCCATCTTTACCCCTTCAGGGATCCTAAAGTGGCTGAAAATCTCTCTCCCCATGAAAGATGACCTCCATAATGTATGTGGAGTTACTCAAACAGCACTTCCTGCCATGGTTCAAGAAAAAGAACCGTGCATGTCGCAGCAAGATCATATTCATGCTAATAATGCACCGTCTCATGCTGCAAAGAACACATCTGCATCTCTGGCTGCTATGGGCATAAAAGGTGACAAACTTATGGTGTGACCCCTATTCTCCCCTGACCTCAACCCCATTGAGAACCTCTGGAGCCTCATCAAAAGGAGTGTTTATGATGGCGGGAGGCAGTTCACATCTAAGCATACACACATATTTCGAACAAGGGGCTTATATGCAAATGTAACATCACCTAGAATAAAGTTTTTTTGGAATCTTTCTGTCAACTCAGCAGCAGACTTTGTCTTAAAGGACTTTATGATCAGCACTTTGGTTGGTGATTGAATATTTGGCATGTTGTCAAAGGTCCCTTACTGGATTCTTTTTATACACACTTGAGAATGTGTTAATTATATTATTTGTTCCAGGTTGTGCTCTAATCTGTAATTGATTGAATCATTTAAAGACATGACAAAACATTTATCTTTGCAAAAGCAGATGTTTTATCAAGCTGTGGACATCAGGGCACTTTTTGACAGTTTCATTTTGCACGCAGTTATTAATGTGAAAGCCCTTGACAATAAAGTAAACCACATATTGTAACAATTGATTGATTGCAAATAAAGTTATATACCATTTTAAGTTACTATATCCTTATGCAACAAGACTTTTCTCAGTGACTGTACTATAAAGATACATTTTGAGTATTAGTAGTGTGTTTTTAGTCACGATGCAGCCGATGGGATTTAATTTATCTGTGTAACTGAAACAAAGTAAACAATAATAATGATCAACTGTAATCTTACTCACATTATAGTTATATCTTAAAAATGTGTAATTGATGTGTGTTGTGCTTTGTCCTTTTAGTGAATAAGCAGTTGGCAGATAAAGAGCGAGTAGCTGCAGCACTGGAGAATTCTCAGCTGCTGGAGGTGGTTAATCAGTGTCTGTCCTCTAAAGCTTTGTGACCTCATGATTCGTCACCTAATTTTTTTGATCATGGGTTTGTTGGTCACCATGTCTGATGCTCTGATTGTAAACATTTTTTGACCTGCTGAGTGAGGACTCCGATCAAATGCAATGTTTTACTGCCACATCCGCTCTCTTACGTCTGCCTGGACATCTGCCTGGAAGTCAGATATGGTCTACTGATTTCAGAATCATTCTAATAACATATTTTTAAACATCTTTACAATATCCCACTCAAAGAGCTGAGTAACGTTTGTTTCTGATTCTCTGTGGCTTTTGAGTCAGTGACTTTCTGCAGTCTTTTGGATTAGGTTATTTTTATAGTTACATTTACTTTTAACTTGATGTGTTTTACACTTTGCCATTCTGAAAGTGTTTTTGATTTAAATTAACATAACATAAGATTATATATGTGATGGATTAGACTGTGGACACTTTTGAGTTTTTCAGTGTTTACAATTGATGCTTTAACAGCCTTAATTTTTACCCCAACCCTTATCAACAGTAATGTGTCGATAAACCACATTATTTCCCCAATCCGTTACTATATGTGACTAAATATTTTCTATGCATTAAAATGTTTAAAAGTCTGAAGGAAAGGTTACACATTTTTGTCTATATTTACAAAATGATATACATAATTTACTTTTCATTTATCAGTTTAACATGTTATATTCTTTCAATGATGCTACAATAATTTTGAGTGTAGCAGAGTGATGCAATGGAAGCATGCTGGGCCCATAACCCAGGTCAGTGGTTCAAAGCATTTTCTGCAGAGCCAGTTTTTTCTTTCATTATGATATTTACTATGTAGTGATGTTTCTCCATCAGTATGTCAGACTTTTAATCTCAGCTTCTATCTGAATACGTTAACTCTTTAATGGTGCAGCCAGAGGGTGACTGTCCAAACCAGTGTGAATCCTGTGTGGGAACTACAATTCCCTGGAGGCAAGATGCAGCCCATGACCTTACCCCTGCATAAGGAAAACAAAAAACTACATTATTTGTTATGCTAGAACTTTGGCACATTATTAGGTGAAGGTGTTTGATACACCCTCATAGAGGGCCTGCTATTCCTAATAAAGAGGTAATAATTATGATTTATTTTTTATTACCAATCATAACACCAGACATAAACAACAGTCCTCCACATTTAACCCATCCATGCAGTGGTACACAAACACAAACATACATACTGGTAAAGTGAGCATGTGTGCCTGGAGCGGTGGGCAGCCCTGTATATGGGTTCGGTGCCTTGCCCAAGGGCACTTCCGCCATAGCATTAGACCACATAGATCGGGAATAAAACCGGGGACCTTTAGGTCGTAAGGCTGGTTCCTTAATCACAAGCCTACAGCTGTCCCATGTGTGCAGTACTGAAGTGATTTAAGGTGCTTCTGTTTATTATTATTATTGAGCTTGGACCTTGATAATGTGTCGTAAATTGAAGACAGTGAGCTGGGTTCTAAGTCTGTAACACTAAACTCAGTATTTCATATTTCCCCAAATGATCTAAGAAATAAAATATAAGCCAGTACTGTAAAAGAATAATAACGTGTGTACAAGCATAGAAGCTGGCTTTATTAACACACACAAAATAGTACATTGAAAGTCTATGTGTTAGGGATGGTTCTGCCGTGCCCTATCAACCTGCAGCTCAATGCCAGATCTTCCTTCCTGCGACGTGTGATTATATCGTTTTTAAAGGCTGCACCGGCTCTGCCTCTCCTCCCCCAGTCCCACCATTACAAATACTTTATATATATTTATGGTGGGTAAAACTAAGTTAAGTGAGAATAAAAGGAAATCATTTTAAGGGATAAGAATTATCTCTTGTTGACTCAGGTAATTGCCACAAATGACGACTCCACTTTAACATGTGTAAAAATATTTAACTGAACATCTAACTGCACAACCAATTTCAGGTAACTTATTTGTTCTCTTAAGTATGAATTACAAAAAAAACTTAAGGTTAGGTACAATGGGTTACATATTTTGAGGACTGCTATTAGAGTATGTGACCACACTGTAATCTGGGGTCTTCAAATATTCTTCAAATATTACAGCAAAAGTAAAATAAGTGTTTCATTTAGTACAATTATAAAGTGCTACATGCTTATGTTAAAATATTTAGTTTGTTTTAACAACTGTAATGGCAAATGTAATTCATTCTCATTCATTCTCTTCCGCTTAATTCTCTTAATTTAGAGGCACATACAATATAGGGGCATTTTAAATATGGGCAATTTAAAGCTGCTAATTCACCTTGAATACATCGTTTGGACTTTAGGAGGAAGCCAGAGAACCTGTGAAAAAAACACACACAGACATAAGGAGACCATGGAAACTGAGAGGTGAACATGCTAACCACTAAGCTCTCCAGTGCCACCCTTTACTTACATTTCAGGGCCAGTTTAATATTTTATTTAATATACGACTTAGTGGTTAGCACATTCACCTCTCAGTGCTGGGGATTCCCGGATCGAATCCCAGTCTGGATGGAGTTCCCATGTTCTCCCCGTGTCTGAGTGGGTTTCTTTCGGGTTCTCCGGTTTCCTCCCACATTCCAAAAACATGGATTCAAGGTAAATTGAATGCTCTAAATTGCCCTGTGTAGTGTGTGTCTGTAGCTGTGTGAGTGAGTGTGTACCCAGTGATGGATTGCCACCCTGTCCAGTGCCCAAGAAGTTCTCCCCTGGATGGGCACGGGGGAACCCCGCCCCCGACCCTCATAAAGGAATAAGCGGAAGATAATGCATGAATGAATGAATTTTTGGTTCTCCGTCAATAGGGGGCGGGGTCAGTGGCAACGTTGGGCATGTGCAGTTTAGTTGCTCTGGACGCGGGTCTGCTCTGCATACTGAGAGTGTTGTGGAATGGGGCTCACCGACAAAAACGGAACATGACAGATTTGGCGCTGGTCACTTTTTTTTTTTTTAAATAAGTCCGCAACGGAGCCAGTCGGCTTTCTTTCTCTATTTTCTGCTGTTCAGACTTTTATTTTGACACCTTTATTCAAGCTCCTGATAATCACTCATTATCTCCTTCAGGTGTCCTCATCAGCTCTGTGTTCTGATTGGTCCCTTGTTGTTTTTTAAGCCCGTCTTCCTCTTTCTTCTGGAGGTTTGTCTGTTCTCCTCGTCCTCCTGCACGTGTAAGTCTGTTAGCTTTTTGTTCTCTGTGTTTTATTGTCTGTCTCTCTTACCGTTTGCGTTTTTTGTGGTCTTATGTACCAGCCAAAAGTTTGGACACGCTCCTTTTGGCTCCATTATCCATTTCCTGCATTGTACAGTCTGTCTGTTTTTTTTGTTTTTGTTTGTTTCCTGTTGGTTCTCTGGTCTCTGTTGGTCAGGAGCATCACAGAACAGGTAGAATTTGGGTGGTGGATTGGTTGTCGGGCGACACGGTGGCTTTGTGGTTAGCATGTTCGCCTCTGAACTCTGGGGATCCCCGGTTCGGATCCCGATCTGGGTGGAGTTTCCATGTCCTCCCCATGTCTGGTTGGGTTCTCAAGTTTCCTCCCACTGTCTAAAAACATGGATTCCAGGTGAATTGAATGCTCCAAATTGCCCCATAGTGTTTGTGTGTGGATGTGTGAGTGAGTGTGTGCCCAGCGATGGGTGTATCTGCCCAGCCCCCGAGATGTTCCTCCCTGGATGGGCATGGGGAACCCCACCGTGACAATAGTAGAGCAATAAATGGAAGATAATGGATGGATGAATGGATGGATGCATTGATTGGTGGTCAGTCC
>JAOUQT010332107.1:0-13365 GCA_025769995.1 Xyliphius kryptos
TCCCACATTCCAAAAACATGAAGGTAAATTGAATGCTCTAAATTGCCCTGTATAGTGTGTGTATGTGTGTGTGTGACCGTGTGAGTGAGTGTGTACCCAACGGTGTATTGGCACCCTGTCCTAGGTGTATCTGCCCAGTGCCCGAGATGTTCTCCCCTGGATGGGCAGGGGGACCCCCCCCGCGACCCTTATAAAGGAATAAGCGGAAGATAATGAATGAATGAATGACTGTACAATGCCATTTTATTTATTATTTTTACAAACATACTATTTTGCCAGTATTGCATCACTTACCTATTGTAAGATATGATGATGTGGACATTGCTGGAAATATCAAGTAGAAATACTGACAGCATGTGACCATCTGAAATAATTATTTTCTTCTTGTTGTAGAAACAAAAAAAACCTTAGAGACTTATTAAATTTGATATATAATCTGGTTTCTTATATGATGAAAGGGATTTGCAACTCACTGTTAAGACAGCATTAGTCATCATAGTGGTACTGATGTTTGCATTAAGTGTACTGTTAAGGCTCAATATGTCCAATATGTAAATGCATTGAATTCTGTTATGACATTAAGTTAAGTTTATATGATTTAATTGCAGAGAATACCCATCTTTTTCACAATGAGTTTTTAGGCCTTCATTCTCATTACTCTCATACGCTTTCAAATCAACTCTTTAAGCTCAAAGTCTCCTCTTCGCAGCATGGGGCCATCTTAATGATTGATGTTTTGCGCATCAAATTCATTATCTTTGATTGGTTTGTTAGTGGCCAAGCCAATGCTCTAATGGCCGGTTTAATGAATATTCAAAGGCTTCATCTTGCCACTGAGTGGAACTTTTGGCTAAGTTTCAACTTTACTGCTGAGAATGAGATGACAAAGCCAAGTTGCTTAACAGATTGTGATTCTTGGCTGTTCTATCTAATTCATAAGGAGGAAACCGCATAAGCAGTGACTTTTTAGTACCTCCCTGTTAGACCTCACTCAGGACCGAGAACTTGCATAGCTGTCATTCTCCTTCAAAATGTGTTTCTGTCTTTCGTTTCCTGTAATATTTCAATACATTGCCTGTCATGGATTGTGGAGCCAGATAAATCCAAGTATTATAGGACCAAGAGAGCAATGTTAGTAAAATAAATAATACGTTTTAATAATGCAGAAAAGTTATACAGTCAGTATTAGAATTTATATCTTTAAATCAATAAAAAATGTATTTTTTTTGTTTTCACTCTTATTTGTTTGAGTTGCTTCACCAAAAAAAAAAAAAAAAAAATCATACATTTTAATATTTTGTTGGACCGCATTTTGCTTTGATTACGACACACATTTGCTGTGTGAAGACCACTTTATCAGCATAGATATATTTACAAACACCATTGCCATTTAAACAATGCAGGTGGTAGGCTTGGTGTAACATTGCGCAGCGTGTAAGATGACCACTGACCACAAAGGTCCCAGTCAGAACATCTTAACATCAGTTAAGAGTATTTTCTAGTAATATCTTTTTACTATTATTAAATCTTTATACTGAATAATTACCAAAATTGTATGCTTGAATACTCAACGATCACAGACGTCTACAAGTCTTGTCAGGAACATCATGAGAACATGAATAATTTTTAAGAATTTCCAAAGATTAATGAAATACATGGCTATGGAAAATAAAATCTCTTTTTTGTTGTGTGCACATACAAACATCCCTGTAAATCTTTGTTTTAAAATTCATTTAAATGGAAACCTTATATTGCAAGCTTATTACACCCCTGCTGCCCTGAATAAGCATGTTTGTGATAGTTGAAACAGATTTGATGTTCCTCCATGCTTAGTTCCTGATTATAGAGTTAAATTTGCAGTTATATGCATTGTGGTTCAACTTATTGACTGTGATAAATTTGTTTAATATTCTTTTCCAAGGACTGAAAGTATAAACAAGTGAATGTATAATATAACTCAGACTGCAATAAAGGCTAATTCAGTTTGTCATTTGCATTACTCAGGGCAAACGTGAGTTCAGTCACATCAATCAGTCAGTGAGATATCGATAATGCAGCCCTTTAGTTCAACAATCACGGGCACTAAGACACCAAAATATCCTATCTTAACAAACTGCTGTTCTAAGCTTTTCACGTTTCTTGCTTTGTTTCCATACAGAAACTATGGCTCATATGGCCATACAGATTTCTTTGAAACCGGCACTAAACAGCTCTGCCAAGAAAAGAAAAATCACTTGTCTCAAGTTTGCTCTTAGCAAATTCTAATGACTTGTTTTGATGCTTCATTGAGTTTCTTGCTCATAAAGAACTGTTATGTTTTGTGTTTACCTGCCCTTTTCAGGAGATTCTATTGAACATCTAATTTTAATTAAAATGAAATAACACATGAGAAAAAAATCTATTTCAAAACCACTCTTTAAATTGGGGCAGCTGAGGTTGTCAAAGCAGTGGGTTGCAGTGTGTCAGTGAAACTGCATAAATAAGTGAAGGAAGCAGCCCCAAGACCAGGGATGAAACAGACTGAGAAGAGAAACCATTTTGCCACTGCCAACTTGAATATAAAATACCAAACGCTATTTAAAATCAGCCAGAAATATAGGAAGTTATTTTTTGCAATGTTCAAAGCATTTTTTCTAAAAAAATATCACCTCATCTTTAAAGCCAAACGTTTTTCTTACATGGAGTGGTTTATAGTAAGATTATTGAGCCAACACTTGCCCCATAATTGCAATCCTAGAGTGATTCCATTAACCAGCTTGCTGACACGTTTCAGGTGTAACCATGATCTAATGAACAAAGTAATGATTCATAACCAATCAGTTAATGTTTTCTTCCACACCATCAAATTGAAATATGTACTAAAACAGAGATACTATAGTTTATGAACTTTATAGACTATTAAGCTTTTCATTCTATTCCACAGATTCCAAGCAATCAATCCATCAAATATAATGTATAATAAAAAAAACATTTAATTAGAAATACTAACATAAAATTAGTAATGTACTGGAAAGATTTATTAATTTTAATGCGTTTTTTTTCTTATATTTTACCCATACTCTTTTATTTTACATCATACATTCAGTCATACAGTTCTGTTCTTATTAGGGGTATGGAAAACCTGTGAAATAAAGAGACATTTGCTTATTTTAATTCATTAATTATCTTCCGCTTATTCCTTTATGAGAGTGGCGAGGGGGGTTCCCTATCCAGGAGAGAACATTTCGGGCGCTGCGCAGATACACCCCAGGACAGGGCGCCAATCCATCGCTGGGCACACACATACTATACTGGCCAATTTACCTTGAATCTATGTTTTTTTGGAATGTGGGAGAAAACCAGAGAACCCAGAGAAAACCCACGCAGACACGGGGAGAACATGGAAACTTCACTCAGATTGGGATTCGAACCGGGAATCCCCAGCGCTGAGTGGCGAACGTGCTAATCACTAAGCCACCATGTCGCCCCCCCTTATATTGCAATCAAGGACAAAATAGGAAAATACTCATGTATTATATAAATAGAGACCCATAACTATTATAAAGCTCATTCTTTATTTATCCCACACGCTCACCAAAATATACATACATCAAACATATCCACATGTATACATAGGGGTCATTTTTCATCCCCTTGGGGATGAATAAAGTACTCTGTCTCTTGCTCCCTCTCTTTCTATATACATAAATCAATCAATATATCTATCTATCTATCTATCTATCTATCTATCTATCTATCTATCTATCTATCTATCTATCTATCAATCAATCAATCAATCAATCACTAATTAACTCACCAAAAGTCCCAGCTCTGTGAACGCAAGCGTTTCCAACAATATGTTCATGTAAAGAAGTTAACGAGAGGTGTTTAGAGCCCGGTTCCTACCAGTCAGGTTATCATGTTGTTATTAAAGACAGCATCCCCACAGTCACTACAGATCCTTTCACTGTATGTACTTAAAAAATATCTTTTGAATCTGAAAAAAAAGGGGGAAATTCACAGTCCAAATCAAGTCATCTCCGACTTCCATTAGTGACGTTACGTGACCCACACAAACAATAACGTACATCAGGTCCTGTTGCTCTTATTTCTGCGCAAGCAAAACAACACAATCTCAGAGACCATGCGCCCTCTACAGAAATAAAAGGCAAAAATGTTGTACACTTTTTACAACTGTGCGTTGTCACAAAGCAGCTTTACAGTATTATGAGCCTAAACCTCCAAATCAAAAAACTGCCTTCCATTGTGTAGTCATCAAAGCTGCAGTGCTCCGACAGTGCCATGAACAAAGAGCTGGCGTCACCTCGAAAAATCAGACAAGAAATGCAGTTAGAGTAAATAAAACAAAGTAATTATGTAATAAACTGAGTATAATTGTCTCACAGTGTAGCATGAAACTTAGCAGACCTAAAAGAGGCAGATACTGTAGGGTACTTTATCGAGAGGTCTTTCTGGAATAGCATCATTTCAGTGCCATACCTTCGACTGGGTGAAGAGGTGAAATGCCAGCAGAGACTGATCCCAGATCAGTAACCCAACACAGGCAACCCTGAGATCTAAACTTTATCTACATGAAATTTATTAAATAGAGGATTATTTAACATACAAGATTGACAGTGATTCAGAATCACGAACAGTAACTGGAAGTCTATTCCAAAGTTGAGGTGCCTTGTGGGAGAACGCTAATTACAGGAGCAATTACATCAAACCAGTCAGCGGAACAAAGGGCAGAATGTCAGGATCCCGACATACAAGTGAAACACACCATCCGGGATTAAAGACACCGCTGACCAGCTATGACCAAAAGTTCATACCATTCAGCAGTTTATCATAAACACCATTTTGTCAAACTTACATTAAGACAGTATATCAATCATGCTAATAATTTATACAAGTACGTTCCTTATTTCTATGATTCTGTATTTTAAAAGCCATAATCTCAAATTTTATGCATATTTATGCACAAAGATCTAAACATTATGGAAATTCATAGGCTGCAGCTTATTGATGCTTCGTATTAACATTCATAAATCTGCGCTCTGCATTTCTCTCCACCTTATTCGCCCCTGACATCTGAGGTCTGCGCCATTTATCCGTCAACACTTGACTTTCTTTTCAGAATCCACCGAGCTTGCTGACTATATTGCTGACTGTTCCACTCTGTGTACCTTTTTGTGTATGAATGTGCCAGGGTGCATGAGCAGCTCAGTACAGCACTGCCCCCGAAGCCGCATTGGCCTCTGCTTGAGCTGCAAATCATATCTGAAACTGCAGTATGTATTTTCTCTCAGTCCTGAATTTAAAACCTGTATCATTTTACATACTCCTCCTCACTTCAGCACAGGGCTGAATGTGAGCACGCCAACGATAAAGTTTGCGGAGGTATCCACTTTTTAACATATAAAATCTATACCTATGAACACCAAAGCCTTCACTGACTCATCACTAATTCTCCCACTTCCCAAGTATCTACAAGGCTAAAATATGGCACCGTGATTCCTGTCCTTGAAAAAAATTACTTCTCGTCCGAAATTAAATTATTTTTTTCTATATCACTATGGAACTCAAGATCCCAAATACCTACAAGGCTGAAGCGTTTGATTACCCACCATGTATGTTCCTATGTTCGATTTCGGGTTTCCTCGGATGGATTGGGATCTTGGCGAGTACCTACAAAATTTTAAACTTGGCTCCATCATTCCTTATCTTGTCCTTGGAAAACCTACTGATAAATTCACTATTAAAAAACAACCGCGTGGACACCGTAGTCACAACTCACACCATGCCTCTCTGTGCTGGGGATCTGGGTAGTTTTCATGTCCCCCTTGTGTCCATGAGCATTTTCTCCAGGTTCTTCAGTTTTCCCCCACAATCCAAAAACATGGATTCAAGGGTGATTTGCTACTCTAATTGCCCCTATATAGTATGTGTGTGTGTGTGAGTGAGTGACAACCATGGATTGGCACCTTGTCCTGGGTGTATCTACCCAGCGTCTAAAACGTTCTACCCTGGATGTGCATGGGAAACTGCCCGGAACTAGTAGAGGATTAGGCGAAAGAAAGGAAATGAGATGAAACGTATGAAATGCTGAAGCAAATAATGCATATTAAGTATATACAGCTGTTGTTGCTATGGTTACCACTTTCTGACTTGTCTTGCGTTGATCCACCCAGTTTTCTTTATTTTCAGAACCGTACTTTTTCCTCAGACTGAATAACCCATTTCTGGGTATTATGGGCAGCCAACCAGCTCACGACTTTAGGAAGATATAATGGAACAAATGAATTCAATGTTCTGTACGTTTATGGTAATTACATAAAAGATCACAAAGTACCAGACTGTGTGAAAACTAATTTTAACTTCTCTGCAGGCAGCAGCGCTTCTGTCAACGGCGAGTTTGAGGAAATATTCTGTTCTCATTTTTTTTAACTTCCACCCAACACTGAATCGCTAAATATCATCTCTTTAGCACTGCAGCACTTTTCAATCAGCAATAAGATTAATAATTCATAAAAACATTAGATTTTTAAGTAAAAACACTCACTGGCACAGCTTCATATGCTTTACTGTTACAGTCTGTAGTCCATTAGTATTGCTGCATACTTTATTATTCCATGTTAATGGTCAGGACCATCACAGAACATGTGCTGTTTGGATGTGAGCACTGTAGTGACTGACCCACACACTGACATGGTGGGGACGAATTTTATTCTTGTTTTGATAGATGTTCAGTAGATCAGACAGAGCAATAAGATGGGTTCCTAATGGCCATGCAGGGAAGAATGTTTCGAGCGCTGGGCAGATACACTCATCATAGGGCGCCTATTTACTGCGAGGTACAGAAGACACGCATACTATATAGCTTCCAATTCACCTTGAATCCATGGTTTTAAAGACCCTGGCAGAAACCCACATAGACACAAGGAGAACATGGAAACTCCATCCTGTTTTTAGATTTAAACATTAAGCTCCTAAGGTTTCACAAGTAACTAATTAATGATAACTTAAAATATTTGTAAAGTTTAGTAATTGAAAATAATCAATACTAATAAAAGACAAAGCCCTCACTGAATTATCACTAATTCGTCCACTTCCCGAGTACCTACAAGGCTGAAATTTTGCATCCTGATTCCCTACCATTTCCTTGGAAAAAGTTCTTTCAACCTTCCTACATTCGATGGATCGTTTCTTATCGCCATCAAATGCAAGACCCCCCAGCGTCACATTGGGGTCTTCCTCTACACGGCTGAAACTTGTCACCGTGATTACCTATTATGTCCTGGGAAAAACGGGTTTTCTCTTTTCTACATTCGATCGTTCATTCGTTATCATCATCATCATCATTATCATCAATGGATGGATTGGGGTATTGGCGAGTACCTACAAAGCTTGGCGCCGTCATTCCTTATATCCTTGGAAAACTACTGATTAATTTACATTAGAAAAAAAACGTGTACACGCCATAGTCACAACTTGCACTACATTCATTTCAGAATTTTAATTGCCCAAACCTTACTCTATAATCATACATTCATTGAAGATAAACTCCAGTCATCACTCGTTTGAAAACAATTGCCTTTTAACTTTCATAATGTTATTAACTTTATAACTGTAGTGCAGCATTGGAATTCCGCTATATTATAAACATAATTTTGCATCTTATAAGAATCAATTCTGAAGAGCTACTATTCTACGAATACAATCAGACTAATTGCCAATAGCAGCTTAAATAATCTTAACCTGCTGAAGAGCTAAATCATCTAAACCAAAGAAAAATACACCGATAGTTTTCTCTAAACCTCACAGCAAGAGTAAAATAGATGTGTCCTTAATGCATGATGGTATTAAACATAAAAAGACATGTTAGGAGGATGCTGATGTCACTCCGTACTCCATGCCATCTGTTCAGAGTGCTGCTTTAAAGTTCATATGGGCTAAAATGAGTCAGTTTGCCAAGAATGAGATGCCGGCGAAAACAAGTGTGTAGTGAAATTAATTCTTTCTATACCTGTGTTTTCAGCAGGAAAGTGAATTCCACTATTATTTGTCTGAATTTAAGGTGGATTTTATGCAGATGCAAAGTATCCAAAAAGCTATGCTATTTGCATGGAAATCCAAAGAGCATCTGATGTCAGATGAGTAGCGCTGATTTGCAGTCTCTGTTCTAATTTGTCCCAAAGTGTACGATGGAGTTGAGCATGGGGTTCTGAATGGGCCTTGAGTCCCCTGGGGCAGTTAGCTGGGTCAAAAAGGGTCTTTAGAACCAAACAGCAAAGCAGAATGCATGTCTATGGACTCGATTAGCTGTGGTGCTGAATAAACACTCGAGTTTAGTAATTACCAAAGTATCCTCGTATTTTTCTCCATAATGCATGATTAAAAACAAACTCATGAGAGGAACCTGAAAAGGCCAACGCCCACTGTGATGAATGATGAGACTTTTATGGTCTGGGAATGGTATTAGCCCTGGAGTAATTAAGTCGTACAGAGGGAAATATCCCCGCCTTTAATTACCCCACAAAAGATGGATGGTCCAGTTGTTTGGAACTGTAAAAACAGAGGGCTCATTAATTAGAGTCATGGTATGTTACTTTTTCATTATACCTGCAAGCACTGATGATGCCATTGCTGCTGCTTTGTGAAAACTGTCTGCGCCGCCACTGCTCTTAATTACAGCCATTAGCCAACGAAGTTGATGTTATAAAGATGAGTCAGTAATCCGATTTGCCTTTTCTCAGTCATGTGGCGTAAAGGAACGACGTTGCTCTGTTTACGGAGACTTTCTGGTCATCAGTAAGACAGGCACCCAATACGTCAAAGTACTGGTCAGCCATGTTCTTTCTTCCCTGTGTCTGTGATCTGTTTGGTGCAGGTGAGGCTGGACCTGGAGTGGTTCACCAGCAGGGGTGAGAAGTGCACACCGTAAGAAACTCACCGCAGGCCACCAGCAGAGGCCAAGGACTGTCCATATTACTTACTCTTCGCTGGCATAATCAGTGCAGCTCTCCCTTCTTTCGTGGGTCAGGGTTCAATTGGTATTACACCTTTTTTTGTTTTTGTTCATAGCCTTGCATTATTGCTATTTTGAGAACTAGGGTCGTTGTGGAGGGGGGCGGGTCATCCAGGGAAAAAGTTTTGAGTGCTGGGTATATACACCTAGGACAGGGCACCAATCCATCACTGGGCACATACTTACTCACACTAAATATTTATTTAGATAGGGCCGTGTATCTAAAGTCTGTGTAGGGTACAGTATGTCGCCATTCTGCTGGTCCCAAGCACAGAAGCAGAGCATACACACACAGAGTTCTAAACATATTAGGACTAATTTGTAAAAAAAAAAAAAGGTTGGTCTGTACCTTCTGCAGCTGCAGCTGTAAAAGACATGACAAGCAGATCAGGGCTGGATGTCTCACTGCACCAAAATATACATAAGAATTTGGTCAGGATTGTAAACATTGGATTCCTTAACTTGGTGCAGCAGAAGCATCGTGGAGTGGAGATAATCCTTTATGCATTTCCATGCTTTGTGGAAATCTACATGGAACCATGGCATCATGGTGTCAGTCTTTGCACCAGCAGGCGTGTTCACTTCACCCATGTCAAATGATGAATATGTATGAGGCAGTTACAGTTTAAAAGTCCAGTCTTGCTTTTATTATTCAATATATTTGAATAATCCGTTCCAGTCAGCAAGTGTGACATCACAGTGTGAAAATTGCTCACTCGAGTTGAACTTCTCATGCCACATCATGATGTTTATTGACTTTGAGATGCATTCTGCTTTTCGGTTCTTCTCACTGTTGGCTTGCGCGCACGCGGCGCACACACACACACACACACACACACACAGTCAGCTAAATGTCAAGTGCCTACTGTGTAACATTTACTCAAACTGTAGCTGGATTTTCCTTCATGGTTTAACTCAAGAGCAGATAAAATGGAATTCATTAGTCAGCATCAACAGCATGTTTTTTTTTAAATGGCATGTAATTTTTAAAAATGCATACTGTCTTATTAACATCTTAATTGCAACATCCATGCACCTCTTGTGGTGGAAGGAAGTTTCGGACGCTCGGCAGATACACCCAGGACAATTTTAAAAAGGAGAATATGGAATCTTCACACAGACTGGAATTCAAACAAGGATCTCCAGTGCTGTGAGGTGGACATGCTAACTACTACGCCACCGTGCCGCCCCCTAATCCATTTATCCTAATTCAGGTGACATGATGGGATGAAGCATGTGTCAAGTTCTCATTGTGGAAAAAAACAGAAAACGCAATGATCAAGTTCCAGTGTTACCTTTGGGGAAAAATTATTTTCCTACACTTGGCCAAGTTTAATAAGCGAGTTCATTGCTGTGGCAACCCCTGGATAATAAAGGGTAACTTTTACCCAAAAATCAACCTTGGTCCTCTTGATGTATACATTGTGTTTCAAGAAGCATTTAAGTAATCCTGATCAAAAATACTGCACTTTAGCTGGATGTTCCCTAAATAAGCTGTTTTAGGTTAAAAAAACACCTGCAGAATGACTGAATGTGATAATTTACTTCTCGGCCGAGGAAGAGAAAACTGAAAATTCCCTATAGATCTCAAATGATGGTAGAAATGAGAACTCCTTCGAAACAATGCGTCTGGAATGTCACAGGATCAGAAACCACAGCATCAGGGCTACAAACCTCTTTGCTGGGGGGTTCCCATGGGCCTTGGAGATATGCTCTTAGGGCCAGCTAGATGAACAGATGTCCCTGAGAACTGCAAACAGAAGTAAGAAAGCATGATTCAGAATCATTTATTCATTCGTGGGGTGGCACGTTCACTTCTCAATGCTAGTAATTGGAATCGTAATCTGGCTGGAGTTTCAGGATTTCTCTCCGGGTTCTTTGGTTTCCCTCCACATGTTCTCTCCGGGTTCTCCGGTTTCCTTCCACGGTCCAAAAACATGGCTTCAAGGTGAACTGGCTGGAAATTCATTGTCTTCTGCTTAATCCTCTACTCAGATCATGTTCCTTAGTTCCCTGTTCTTATCTAGGGGAGAATGTTTTGGGCACTGGGCAGATACACCCAGAACAGGGCACCAATCCTTTGCTGGGTACACACTTAGACACACACTATATTGGGGCAATTTAGAGCAGCTGTTTCACCGTGAATCCATGACTGTGGAAGGAATCCGAAACTTGTACTCAAGGTTGAACATGTAATCCCAGATCGGTATTCCAATCTAAATCCTCAGTGCTGAAACACGAACATGCTAACCAAAAGACACCATACAGCTAGAGCTGTAAATTGCCCATATACTGTGTGCGTGTGTAATTGACGGATTGGCACCCTGTCCTGGGTGTATTTGCCCAGCGCCCAAAATGTTTTTCCCTGGATGGGATCCCCTGATGTCCATAGAGGATTAAGTGGAAGATGAAACTGATTTATATAAGTGCACAGGGTGCATTGTGGGAACATGCTTCATGCCCTGTATCATGCTTTGTGCAAGTGAGTACTACCTTTAAAAAGAAAGTGTAATAGACTGTAGTGCTTAATCTGTAAGGCGCTAATTGTGTCTGGGTTATATGTCTTTCTAATCAGCATGCTAAGGAACCACGTTTATGCAATGTGACTGAAGCGGAGCACGTAACCCCGAAATGAAGAGCATGAAAATAGCATTATGAAAGCACCTCTTGTAGCCTCACGGCATTCTGCTAATTGGCCCCAATAAGTTGAGATTGCTCATATCAACTCTCCCTCCTACGTGTAGAATGAACGTAAGCATACTGCTCGCTGGTGGAAATGGTCTGCTAAACTACAACTGAATGGATTTTAATGAGAAAAAATGTTTTGATTTTAGGGAGAAATTACTCACTCGGCTGTTTGGGATCTTGTTCTATTTACCAGAAATATATTATAGGTAATTAAAAAGCAACCTGAATCTCTACAGCCTTGTATTCTCTTCAATTCTCCTGCAATTAAGATGTCCTTATGTGATGAGCTTGGCTTTGGACAAGTGTTTCTAAAATCATTCTTTATTCTAATGGACTTTATTCTTCGTTTCCATGAACTGTAATTGTCATTGCAATTGCTAGATTACCGGGTGAGAACATATTCATACTGCAGCTCTGAGGTGTTCAAGGTACCGTAGTATACTGACAGGATGTTCCAATAAATCGTTACATAAACTACAACTTGTTCAAAATGCTGCAGCTAGAGTTTTAACTGGAAGCAGAAAGTTCGATCATATCAGCCCTGTGTTATCAAACCTACACTCGCAACCAGTTTCACATTGATTACAAAATTTTATTGGTAACATAAAATTTTACATCATTAGACTCCACAGTATTGGAGTGAACCCGTTCAATTGCCCATGTAAGCCAACACACAAGTGCCACTTTCAAAGTGCTGGTTTACGTTTAGTTCCTAGAATTACTGCTGCTACTGCTGGTGGAAGTTCTCCCACAAGGCTCCTTAACTTTGGAAAGCCTTCCAGTTTCTGTTCGTGATTCTGAATCAATAGAAATCTTTAAATATAGATTAAAAACACATCTATTTACTTTATTGTGTTTAACAAATTCCCTGTCAGTGTAATCTCTGCTTTGACTGTGTTCAGTTAGTTATTTGAGATCAGTCTGTGCTGGCATTTTACCTCTTCACCCAGCTCATAATCAGTAGAGGGCGTGGCACTAAAATGATGCTATTCTTGGGAGCCCTCTCGACTAAGCATTTACATTTCATTTACATTTTGTCATTTAGCGGACACTTTTATCCAAAGGGACTTACAAATATCCCAATTTAATTGGAGTCAGAACAAAGGGTTCCTTACAGATTTCCTTGAGCAATGAAGATTAAGTGTCTTACTAAAAGGGCCTACATTTGTTATTTCAGTGGATATGGGATTTGAACCCACAGCCTTTAGATTGATAGTCCAACACCCTAGCCAGGGAGCTACCACTCCATAATGCAGTATCTGCCCCTTTTAAGTTCTCCCGCTCTAGTCAGTTATGCAGGAGTCCCATTCTGCACTGTGTGCCAGTCATACTCCATTTATTACTTAATTACTGAGCTTGTATTAGCTGTAACTACATTTCTTGCCAGTTTTTTTTTTTTTAGGTGTTGCCAGCTCTTTGCCAGAGCACTACAGCGTCGACGATAACGGAATAGAACCTGGACTTCTGTTGGACTGTTTTTTTAATATTTTAATATGGACACTTGATCTCTAAATAATCTGTATGTGGCTGTCCTACATTTGATTCTGCCCCCTTGCTCAAGGAGGATAGGTACCAACTAAGCCTTGGTTCTAAGTAAGTAAGTAATTTATTTATATAGCGCTTTTTACAACAGTGTGTCGTCACAAAGCAGCTTTACAGAGTCCAAA
>JAOUQT010332115.1:0-13365 GCA_025769995.1 Xyliphius kryptos
AAAACGTGATTCATATCAACGTGTCAGAGTAATCTATTTGCCACCGCTTTTAACCCAATTGTGCAGTGAAACACGTACATTATAAATACACACTAGTGAAGTGAGCACCCATGCCCGGAGCAGTGAGAAGGCTCCACTGCCCTGGGGGAGCCACCAGGGGTTTGTGTCGTGCCCACAGGAACTTCAGCCGTATCACAGCCGTATCCTTAATCAAAAGCCTGTGACTGCATCCCACTATAATACTGTAGGGATATTAGTTTTTATTATTATTATATGTTTTTATTATGAGTATTGTGTGGCACGGTGGTGCTGTGGCCTCACAGCAGGAGGACCCGGGTTCAATCCTGGTAATTTCAGCGTAGAGTTTGCATATTCTCCACATGTTCGTGTAGTTTTCTTCGAGTGCTCTGGTTTTCTCCCACAGTCCAAAGACATGCATTCTCAGTAAATTGAAATTGATAAATTGTCATTAACTTGTGTATATTTGTGTGTGTGTGTGTGTGTGTGTGTGTATATATATCATTGACTTGTTTATATTTGTGTGTGTGTGTGTGTGTATGTTAGGAGACTTGTGCTTGAGTAAAAAAAAAGGAAAAAACAGCTAGTACTCAAAAAGATCAAATGATTTATAATCTTGCGTCTTCTTGTTCCGCTTTCTTATTAGCCGTAAGTTGTCATGTGACATCCATATCCAGAACATTGGGACCGGTGCCAATTTGTACTTATTTTTTTACACTGAACCTAAATATTGTACTCTTTTTTACTAAAACAGTGCTGACTATGTTACACTTTGTTCTTCATTGAATAAGGCAGACTGGTGGCATAGAGGGTAGTGCTGTCGTATTATCGCAGGAAGGTGCCTGGTTCGAGCTCCGGTTATCAAGACGCCGTAATTTCTATAGCACATTTAAAAGACGACCTGTGCATGGGTTTCCTCCAGCCTGTTCCTGTTTTCTTCCACAGTCTGAAAACATAGATGCTAGGTGAATTGGAGATGCGAAATTGCCAAATTCAATGTGATCAGTGAAACTATAGGCCAATCCATATCACATCTTTTTTCATCAGTAAGGTTTTCGAAAAGGTTAAGGCACATCAGTTATGTTAACACAGTTGAAGCACAGCAGTTCTGTTCATACCTACACAGCCGTGAACTCGATTAGTCCGATTTTAAGCCTCATTACAACAGCACAGAGAAAGCACTGAACAAAGTGGTTAATAGGGCAGTTTCTTTTTTGTACCTTAAACTTTTCCAGCCTCTTATTGCCATATCCCAACTTTTTTGAGATGTGTTGCTGTCATGAAATTTCATATGAGCCAATATTTGGCAGGAAATTTCTAAATGTTTCACTTTCAACATTTGATATGTTGTCTATGTTATTTTTATTTACGGTTTGTCCTTTGTCCCAACTTTTTTGGAATCGGGTTTGTACACAGATTAACACTTATTACACTTTCCTGAACGTCTATTCCTAGTTTTGCTACATATTAATAATTCATGGTCGCATTTAAGTGAAACCTGCTCTAGCTTTTTCCAACGTACATCAGATATTAGAAGTATGTTGCAACTACAGTGTGTAGTGGTGTAGTTGGTATCTAGACATTTTCCACACACGTTCTAAGCTGTGGGGGACAACTATTTGGGGCAGACTGTAAACCTGCAGGACAGGAAAAAAGTACAGAACAGGAGCTGTATATCACCCAGCCTGACCCTCTCTGTCTCTGTGTTCCTTTCAGTCTCCACTCCACAACCCCCACCACCCCCAACGATGGAGGAAATTAATATTCTATTTTAATTTCCCATTGAGCCTTTCAGGCAAAGCGTTTACTGCTTTGTAGAGAAGAAAGCTTTACACCGGTCATGCTCAGTTGATAGTTCAAAGTCATTTCTTTCTACTCAGAAACCGTCTCTTTGGAGAGTCCTGTTTGAAATCTTGTCCCTTTAAACAAGTGCTTGGAGGGAGATTTCGTAATACATCTGGGGAGTTTGGATGCATAATAGCGAGTCCCAGTTTTGACCACATCATCGATGGTTCCTATTGTGTTTTTGTGGATGTTAAGCCACAGATACGATATATCGGATAATGTGAGGCAGGTGTGAGCACAATGCTAAATGCTTGATGGTTGTTTTAAAAAAGCTTAATCCTTCTCCTCTTTTTCCTTCCACAGTCACAACACAAAGACTACAACCTGGCTTGACCCGCGGCTGGCTAGGAAAGCTAAACCCCCTGAGAAGTGTGACGAGGAAGGTATGCCTTATGCCAATCATACACTCACACCTACACACACTACTGGTTGCACAATCATAAATATTGGTCACCTTGTTCAAGGTTAAGGAAAGGAATCTGGTTCAAGTGTCCATATATTTTTTTTATTTTAGTTGCTGAAGATATAGAGACAGTATAATTCATCCAAGCCAAATTTTCAATGCCTTATACTGAATAGATACAGAGCAGGCAAGCTGGCAGATGTAGCTCAGGTGAAATTGCTCATTGGGTGAGGCACTTAATCCCTGATTGTTCCCCGGGCTCTGTGGAGGCTGCTCACCACTCTAGGCACGTGTGCTCTCTTGACATGTGTATATATGTGTGTTTCACTGCACAGGTTAAATGCAGAGGGCAAATTCTGCTGTGTGCACAGATAGTGGCAAATAGATCACTTTTCTTTCACATATGTACACACACGTGAAGTAAGCACATGTGCCTGGAGAGGTGTTCAGCCGACACTGCGCCCGGGGAGTAACCGGGGGTTAGGTTCCTTGCCCAAGGGCACTTCAGCCATATTCACTTGGCAGTTGATATGTATGTGTTTAACTGCACAAAAGGGTTAAATGCAGAGGACCAATTCCGTGTGTGCAAGTGGCAAATGGATCAGTTTCAATCGCATGGCCACAACTCGATGCATTTAGGCATGTATAAGACAACTTGCTGAAGTGCATCAGTATGACTTTGAACGGGGCATGGTAGGTGGTGCCAGACAGCTTATCTGAGCATTTCATAAAATGCTGATCTACTGGGATTTTCACAAATAAACATCTCTAGGGTTTACAGAGTATGATCCGAAAAATAGATCCAGTTATTTGGACGAAGAGAGAATGGCCGGCTTCGTTTGAGACGATTGAGAAAGACAACAAACAGTAACTCAAATAACCACTTGATACAACCTGAGTGAAGAAAACTAACTCTGTTGAAAGTATTCCACAACAAATTAAGGCAGTTCTGAGCGCAAAGGGGTTTCAATTGTTTTACATATGTGTACATAATAAAGTGGCTGGTGAGTTCATATTATATTTTTATACGCTTATAGTGCAAAGAGTATGTGAGTGGGCTCGAGCAAACAAGCTGTCTGTCTCGCAGTGTTTTAGCGGCCTGCTTTTTCGAATGCTGGCTTCTTTATCCACAAGTCTTTCAGAGTAGTTATTTACACGTCTCTAGACGCTTGATCGTTGATAGCAGGAGCACGGGTAATCTTGTCTTATTACTAGTGAGACATTTACATGCTAATATTATTGCACCATGAAATCTAATGTTATATAGGCATGTATATAATCAGGTCAGATTTATATATTTTATTTTTTTTTGTTTTTATATAACCCATTCTCCCAGAAGTTTTCCCACCTTCTCTTATTATTATTCAGCATCACTTCCATTTTGTCTGTTTTGTTTATTTGATGGATCTGAATGGAAATGCGCACTCAGTCTTAAACTAAACATAAAAAGAAGATATTTCATACAACACGAGGTGATATCTTTTATCGTACAGCTCCAAACAAGCACTCATAACAATAATATATCCCTTTAACCCAACAGTGAGTTTGTAGCATTCTCTGTCACATGATCACGCATTATTTAAACATGGCACTCTGGAGCAGTGATCTTTTCCTCTCTGATTTTAGTTGTATCCTCCTCCTGATGTAATTCTCCCAGCTCCTCCTACGCTGAGAAATAATTCAGTATTACCTCCATTTTCCAGCAAGCCTAAAACAGCCCCTAAATAGAAAATACATTATCTGATAAGATGGTTGTATTAACAAGCAATTGAACAGGTGTACCTAATAAAGTGTCCAGTGAGTATACATTTAACTTCTTCTTTAGCTACTTTTAGGCCTAAAACTAAATAATAGTATTCATATTTATTGTTGAGTCAAAGTAATGCCTATGGTGCCGTTATATTTGCGCGACCGTTTGGAGAATAGGAACATAATATTATTATTATTATTACAGTGAGACTCCAAACTCCACCATGTTCAAGACCAAATAGCTGTTGAAGGACACCTGGAAGAAAATTGTACACCTGCACCTAGCTGGGAAGTGTGAATTTAAAATAGACTAGCAGGTTGGTGCAAATAAATCAACTATTGGGCAGTTGTAAGAAATGTAAGTCTATTGATAATCTCACTTGATCCTGGGGCCTCACACAAGATCTTATTCTGTGGGGTCAAAACAAAGGCTACCATCAGTAAGACACTATGCCGTAAGGGACTCAAATCCTGCAGTGCCAGACTTGTCCCACTGCTTAAGCCAGTACATATCCAGGCCCATATGAAGTTTGCCAGAGAGCATATGGATGTTCCAGAAGCAGATTGGGAGAATATCATGTGGTCAGCGAAAACCAAAATAGAACTTTTTGATAACTTAACTCATCATGTTTGAAGGAAGAAGAATGCTGAGTTGCATCCCAGGAACACCATACCTACTGTAAAGCATGGGGGTGGAAACATTATGCTTTGGTGCTGTTTTTTTGCAAAGGGAGTTGAAAGTCTGTGTTGCTCAGCACATCCTAAAATCCCCATTACTGCTATAGAGGAGATCTGCATGGAGGAATGGGCCAAAATACCAGCTACACTGTGTGCAAACCTGGTGAACCTGAAGGAAACCTTTGACCCCTGTCATTGAAAAAAAAAAAAGTTTCTATTGAGGTATTGACCACATATTTTCACCATAATATACAAATCATTTCTTTAAAAATCCTACAATGTTATTTCCTGGATTTTTTTTTCTCATTTTGTTTAATATATGATGGAAATTACACACCTCTCTCTTCTTTCTAAGTAGGAGACCTGCACGATCAGTGGTTGACTAAATATTTTTTGCCCCACTGTATTAGCTGTGAAATGTACAAATAACATTTGCAGCACAGCTCAAGAATGAAAGTTTGAAATGATTCAAGTTTGTATGCTCTCATTATTCATTATTCATATATATATGTTTTGGATGTTCACACGTGTCCCTGGATGTAATAGTCTGTTTTTAGAGATGATCAGTAGAAAGAAATGTGAGTGCTTATTGCTTTCTAAATGATGACGTGTGGTTGACTGCACATAGGCATGTTTGTGCAGTGTAGTCTATTATAATAGGGATTGATGGAACAAGTTGGAACAAAGTACAAACTCTAAATTTCAAATATCAAAAACTGATATTGTATTCACACTAGAAAGTGAGAAATACCCAACTTTTTTTGGAATGGGGTTTATATGAGTATATATATATATTGTTCAAATTAAAATTTGAGCGCATTTGAGAACATAAAATATACAGTGGAGCTAGAAGGTTTTTGCTCAGCAGTACTACAATGTATATACACTCACCGGCCACTGTATTAGGCCATCTTGTAAAATGTTGGACCCCCGTTTGCCTTCAGAAATGCCCTAATCCTTTGTTTCTTGCTTTCAACTGAGATAATAATCTTCATTCCTTGGTTTAAATGAGTGGTTATTTGAATAGTTATTTAATGTTGCCTTTTTTTATCATCTGAACCAGTTTGTCCATTTTCCTCTGACCTCTCACATCAACAAGGCATTTTCATCCACTCCACTGCTGCTCACTGGATATTTTCTCTTTTTTGGACTAATATCTGTAAACACTAGAGATCGTTGTCCATGAAAATCCCCATAGACTATCAGTTAATATAAGTTAGAAGTTAATTTAGGTCACTTAAATCACATTTCATTCTCATTCTGATCCTGTACTTCAGCAACTTGTCCTGACCACCTCATGATTAAATGCATTTAGTCACTGCCAGGTGATTGACTGATATGATACAAATCAATTGAACAGGTGTACCTAACAAAGTGGCCAGTGATTGTTTGTAGTTTTTTGCTTGCATGCGAATAATAAAGGGCCTTTATTGTGGTCTTAAAAACTTTACATTCAACTTACATTCATAAAATCCTGAAAAAACACTTTTTTAAAATCAAATGCACAGAGACGACTAGTGAGGCCATTAGCCAGCTAGCTGCATGGTCTTTGCAAGAGTGCTATTCAAGAGTTCAGTTATTTTATTATTAGACACATGCAGACACACAAAAACACAAAAATGAGTATTTTGATACTGACACACACAGTAAAACACAAAAATGAGTATTTTGTTACTGACACACACACTAAAACACAAAAATTAGTATTTTGTTACTGACACACACACACACACACACACTAAAACACAAAAATGAGTATTTTGTTACTTATACACACACACTAAAACACAAAAATGAGTATTTTGTTACTGACACACACACTAAAACACAAAAATGAGTATTTTGTTACTGACACACACACACACACACACACACACACACACTAAAACAGACAGGCAGGACTGAGCAAATCTCAAACTGTTCTTGCATGAAGAGTGTGCATGTCTCACTGTGTCACACACTTTTTTTTACTCTCACAGTGCAGGCTAAGACAACTAATGTCTCCTCTTAGCTTATGTCCAGACCTTATCTGACAGCCTGGTGTCTTTTTTTATTCTGCCGTCTTTTTTATTGCTTAATTCAGATCATTCGTCTGCTCATACACAGGGGGCACAATGGCGCAGTGCATACGTCTTTTGCCTCACAGCTAGAAGCACACAGGATTGATCCTCGGGTGGGGCGACCTGGGAAATTTCTGTGCGTAGTTTGCATGTTCTAACCATGTTTGCATGGGTTTACTCCAGGTACGCAAGGTTCCTCCCACAGTCCAAAGGCATTTAAGGTGAATTGGAGACGCTAAAAAGTAATAATGGGTTAAATGCAGAGGACCAATAACGCTGCGTGCAAGATTCGTGCCAAATGGATCACTTTCACATGCACTATTAACATGGCCGTACACACATGAGCCCAGATTGCAGACCCGATCAGAGAACAGAATTGTTGGAAATGCAGTGGTGATCTGACTTGGGTTTAACTATCTCTTGTCTGTGTTTCTCCACAGAGCTACCGTACGGCTGGGAGAAGATTGACGACCCACAATATGGCACCTACTATGTGGAGTAAGTTGTTGTGTTGAGTCCAGGTTATTCAGTGACATTATTTGTTTCATGTGGAAATACGTGTATGATTTGTAGACTGAAGGTCTTTGCAGGTATAGTGCAGCTCTGAGGCATGATTTGATATGAGAATTGATATTCCTGTAACTGGGCTTATATTTATCTGCCACACAGCGGAAAAGGGTTAGCTCATTGGTTAAGACATTGGACTGCTGACCCAAAGCTCACAAGTTCAAACCCCACTACTGCCTTTGCTGGGCTCTTGAGCAAGATCCATTAACCTTAAATGCTTTGGTGTATAACTGAGATAAAACGTCTTTTTGAATATGAAGTACCAAATATTACATGAATGGTTAATTGGTGTCTCTAAAGTGGCTCTTAGTGTGTGAATGTGTGCATGACTTTAGTTTGTCCTCTTAGATGGATTGGCACTCTGTCTACAGTTGTTCCTGCGCTTGTGGCCAGACCCACTGTCCTGCGACCCTGTGTGGATTAAGTGAAAGAAAATGCATAAATGAATGAATTAAACAATGGCACTAATTGGAGACATTTAACATTTTGTGTCTCACAAAGCTCGTTGACATGGGAGAGGCACAGTTGCGCAGTGAATAGTGCTGTTGTCCTACAGCATGAAGGAACCGTGTTCCATCCCCGGGTATGGGGGAATTGTCTATAGATATTTGACTTGTGTATAGATGTGTAGTATGAAACTTGAGTATCTGTCATTATCATGGCCGTTGGTGCTGAAGATGACATTCCGCAGTCAATAAACAACTGTTGTCATGGTAACATGTACAGTAAATGTTTAGATTTAGTAAAGTGTACATATAATCGGAATGAATTCAATCAGATTGATCAGTGTGCAGCTGACTATCGAACTAACTTCATCTGGTTAGATATTTACGTATAAGTAAGGCACATATAGGCGCTTCTTTTTACTATATGTCTGCATTTCTTTACCATCTACTTCACTGATAGATTTCCCATCAATTCAGCTAGTCAGTATCATCACTGTTGCAACTAGTGAATGTAGTAGCCAGCTAGCTGCATTGTCTATGCTAGAGTGCCATTCAGATAAAAACACCCGGCACTGTTTACACCGGGTATTAACCTTCAATGTTTGTGATGAGATTACCCTCAGATCTATATGTTGTCACACTGGTTATATGAATTTCTCACAGATCCTTGATTTCAACTTCGAGGCACAATTGACCCCATTCACACCCGTATTAAGGAAAATAATATTTACCCTTTTTTGCCCTTTCACCTCACATTGCTCTAGCACTCTTTCTACTTTGACTGTATTTCCTTAGTTGTAAATAGGACGAAGAGATGATGGTGATTCATTTAGAAGTCAACAAGTGCTTCGAAATCTCTATCACTGCCACTTTTAAACGCACGCACACACACGCGCGCGTGCATGCAGACATTCTTTTTCATCAGCACAGCATGCTGTCTGAGAATGTGTGTGGCTTCTGAGGCTAACCTGCACTATATAGATTGGATTCTTGTGCTGTTAGGCACACTGCGTCGATGAGTTTAAATGCGATTGATTATTTCTGACATAAGATCCATCACTTAATTAGCACTTTAAAAGGAACATGCATACACCTGCTCATACATGTAGTTGTCCAATCAGCCAATCATGTAGCAGCTTTGTGAGGTATACAATCATGCAACTACAGTAAAGGTAACATTGGCTAATATTCACACCAAGCATCAGAGTAGGGGTGATGGATGCGGCCAGCCGCTTTATTGACTGGTTTGTGTTTCCAGACACAGCTTATCCCCTGGGATTTTCACATGAAATAAACCTGGCAATAAGGTTCCAGGTCTATATTAGCTTATAAATATAGAGGTAGACAGCGCATGCGCTTTTTTAGTGGAAATGAAATGTTTTATCACTAGATTTAAAAATTCTTTATTGTTGACACAGGTTTAATTAAAAAAAAAAAGACAGGATAAGTTGTAATGTATCCTTTGCCAATCCATTAAGGCTTTACATAGGACCCACTGTACTCTCTTTTTACCTGCTACTATAACATCCTATACATATCTACCATTCGAAATTCAACACAAATCAACCAATCACCTATCCCCAATACCAAAGCATATTAATTGGTCCTCAGCAGCTGCATTGCTGAGCTCATCTCTGGAGTCATCACGTAGGCACCTACTGTCATCAGTGTTCCGCTGAATTAAGCTCACGACACCTCCAGAAGGCTCAACGGAAAAATATGGCATCCCAGACTTACCCCGCTTCACACCAGCTTTGCAGCCTTGACACACCCAACCACCATCCACAACTGTGACTACAAAATGGCCTCCCTGCTGACTAAGGCTAACTAAGGCTGTATGAAGCCATACTGGCACTGTTAATGCATGCTATGTGTCACCAGTTCCATGGTATCTTTACACAATACATCATCACCAACATGAATACTTAATAAACACTTATAGATATAAAACCTATGTGTAGTAAAAGGCTTAATGGCCTATACTCAGTGCTTTTTGTGAGGGGTCACCGTCTGCCTAGTCACGCTGGTTTGAATGTCCAAGGGTGTGTTTGGTGGCAATATCTATCAAAGGCTTTATGCACAGTATAGGAAACGGTCCAGGTGTAAGTTCACGACTGATGACAGCATCGAGTAGTGAACACATGCCAAGACTTTGGTGCATTCATCTGTCACAGTTCAGCTTAAAGCAGTGTATTAATGATGGAATACAAAAGCTTGTTGTACAGTGTAAACTCCCCGGCCACTTTATTAGAAACATCCATTCAGTTGCTTGTTAACACAATTTACATGGCCGCAGCTTAATGCATTTCGGCATCTGGGGTGAACAAGACAACTTGGTGAAGTACAAACCGAGCATCATGATGAGGAAGAAGTGTGATTCAAGTGACTTTGAATGTGGCATGGTTGTCATTTAGTATTTAGGAAACTGATGATCTGTTGGGATTTTCACACATAACCATCTCTAGGGTTTGGTCAGAAAAAGAGAAAATATCCAGTGAGTGGCAGTTGTGTGGATGAAAATGCCTTGTTGATGTAAGAGGTCAGAGGAGAATTGGCAGACTGGTTCAAGATTATAGAAAAGCAATAGTAAATCATATAGCCACTCTTTACAATGTAGAATAATAGTATGCCACCAATAGTTAAGGCAGTTCTGAAGGCAACCTTTTACTAACAAGGGTGTACAAAATAAAGTGGTTGGTGTGTGTGTTTAAAAAGTTCTGTTATGACTTGTAGGCTATAATAAAACAATAGGACATTGTCTACATGCAAGTAGTAACATTTCCTTTCTACAAGGTCATGGGGAGGTTCTGTGCAGAATCATTATAAAATTGTGATTGTCAGAGAGTAGTGCACTTGTAGTCTGAATTTAGGCAGAAATTGCCACTCTGTGGTCATGTACTGCATCTTATTAAGACGTGTCTCTTTTGCTTTCAGCCACATCAATCAGAAGACACAGTTTGAGAATCCTGTAATGGAAGCCAAGAAGAAGGACAACCCGGAGGTTCCCACGGCGAACCAGCCAGGACTGAAGCCCGCAGGTAACGACCAAGTTAACCCCACATTAACCTCATTAAGTTTCCATCCGGAGCCTTTGTTCACATGTTTGTCTGCACATTGTCAGTAGCTCAGCCATAGCTATGCTTTAGCTGTGCAAGATCAGACCTCAGTCACCCAGTTTGCACAGAGACGAACCTCCAAACCTCCAAAACCGCGGAGCAGAATGTGTCAATTAGAGAAGTCCCCAATTCCCCTATTATTTTTTCAGCGTGTACAAATGAGCAACTTGCATATATCCATCATAGGACAGACACACACATTCACACACTAATGGGCAATTTAAAGACATCAATTAACCTATTATTCATGTCTTTGGAATTGTGGGAGGAAACCGGAGTACCCAGAGAAAACCAGCGCCAGCACGGGGAGAACAGAACTCCCAACTGGGGCTCGTATCCGGGATCTTCTTGCTGTCAGACCACAGCACTATCCACTGCACCACCTTGCCTAATATTTATGATTAGAGAATAATAATATGCTGTGATGTAACTTATTATAATCATTTTGCAAAGCCCAAAGCCCTCCCACCAAGACTGCAGATTCTGTCTGTTGTCATGAAGATATGAAACACCTGGCAGGTGGCATGTTATTACAGATTAAGTGTCTCAATTCATAATCACAGTCGGCTCTCATATAATTTGGAGATCTGTTCACTGTACAGCAGAAGGCAACATTAACTAATCTATGTGTAACAAAAGTAACTTGACTGGTTTTGACTGTAGACAGAGCCCGAGGGTCTGGTACCAGGGTTTCAGCATGCACTAAACTCATGGGATTTTTTCATATCATGGTGCCATGGAGCCTGATCATTATGAAAGCTGACCGCTGCTGACCTCAAGCTCCAGAGCCAGCTAATGTCATTCAGGAGAGTGAAAGTGAGACAGAGTGAGATAGATAGAAAGAGTGCACCAGGATTTTTGCAGCGCTCCTCAGCTTGTAAATGTAATGGGCCAGGTTAACAAGATCAATTTATTCAAATCAAAGTGACACAAGTCATTTTCTATGAGATTGTTCTTAATATTTTACCCAATATTGACTCATATATGACATTGCATACGGGCGGCACGGTGGCAGAGTGGTGTTTAACAAATACTTTCCCTATATTTTACACTACCATAGGATATAAATAGTAACCTCAGACAAAACAATGCCTTCCCAATAATGAAATAAATCCATTTAGACATTGTCTGTCTATCAATCCAACCAAACAACCCTGTCAATCCATCCAACCCTGCTAATCACATCGTCCATCCAACCCATCCTTCTATCTATTCAGCTCATTCTTACAACCAAACCACCTGCTCATCCAATCTATCTAACTCAGCTATCCTACCACCTGATTATTAGATGTGTGTGTGTGTGTGTGTACAGTGTAGTTTGGGATAAACTCCAACATCAATGCAAATTTAGATGATATAACCTAATGGTTAAATTGTTTGTGTGTAGCTCAGATGGATTATAACGGAATATCAAGCTGCATGTAAATCTAGCATATTTCAGGTTTGGGTAACAGATTGATTTAACTATGTAACTGCACTAGAGCCAATGTAATGTCTCACGGAACTTACACTTCATTAGCTTCCTTGTTTTTTTATTTGTGCTAAAATGGTGGAGCATAATTTTGACCTTGCCAACACACACACACACACACACACACACACAGGAGCTGGTTTGACACTAGAACCTCTAATTACATAATGACGTTTTATAATCAGCTTGTCTTAAGACAGTCACACCCATTCCCTTTGTGCAGCAAACTCACCTGACCTTAACACTATAGAAGATCTATGGGGTACTGTGACCCAACAATGATACACAGACCCAACAATGCAGAAAAGTCCACTATCGGAGCAACCTTGGCTCTCATAACACCTGAGCAGTGCCACTGACTGATTGACTTCATGCCATGCTGCATTGCTGCAGTAATTCTGACAAAAGGAACCTCAACTAAGCATTTCTAAAAATCCTTTGGTCTAAAGTAAAATTCTAATTAATAGAGACTAAAGTTGGGTTTTTTTTATCAGTTGTCAGTTATAATCATCAAATCAAAGGAAATAAACACTTGAAATATATCGGTCTGTGTGTAACAAATGTGTATAGTATACAAGTTTCACTTATTGAATGGATTTATGGAAATAAATCAACTTTCTCATAGTATTATCATTTTACGACCAGCACCTGCATATCTATACACAAGTCATATACAGTCATGGGCGAAATTAATGGCACTCCTTTATTTCCAGAAAATAGAGTATTTATCTCAGATATTTGCTGTGTGTGTTGTGTTATGCACATGTTTATTTCCTTTGTGTGATTTCCTGCGTTCTCCACAAACATGGGGAGAACACACAAACTCTACTCAGAAATTTAGGTTGAACTCTACACTAGTGGTCCTTTCTCATTATTTCTTTTCCTTTTTTTTCCTCACTCTTATTACTACTACAGGGGTTGGACAATGAAACTGGAACACCTGTTATTTTAGTGTGGGAGGTTTCATGGCTAAATTGGACAAGCCTGGTGTCCAATCTTCATTAATTGCACA
>JAOUQT010332125.1:0-13364 GCA_025769995.1 Xyliphius kryptos
GTCTTGCTAAGTGCCTCTCATTTCTACCTGTTGTCTGTTCCATTTGCACAACAGCAAGTGAAATTGATTTACAGTGTTGCTTCCTAACTGGACAGGTGGATTTCACAGAAGTGTGGCTGACTTGGAGTTACATTGTGCTGTTTAAGTCTTTCCTTTATTTTTTGAGCAGTGTAAATAAAATACTACAGGTTAATGTCTCTAATATTCTATTTGTATATGGTATGCTAAGCTAATTGGGTCAAAATTTAATCAATTACTACATTTCGTCACTTGTGCCATATTGTGCATTTAGTGCAATGCATTAAACAAAAGTGTGGATTTGGTGGGAGTTATCTATTCAGTAACATTCTCTTTACAAAAAATCCCGATCAAAATCGCTGTATACAAACTTAAGTAGAATTTGAAAACAGCTTGCTGGGATAAAAATTATTAACAACCATCATATTTTCAACAACATTAAGCTTTCACAACATGACAGTTTACACAGCCATGCAGCTATTATTACATCACACGTTACACACACAAGCCGACTAACAATAAAATAAAATGCATTTATTTTGGTTTGGGACTGTGTACTGTTGTGTGCACTAGTTCACAGTCTGTGCTAATTTGAGTTTATTGATAATTTTGAAACGGGTAGTTTTGGTTCTTTAATCTGATTCGCTGAGTGGTTCGTTCTGCTGTGACAATATTGCCAGAAATGCACATCACTGAATACTTCACACTCATATCAATGCATGATCTAACAATACATTCATTTAAATCATAAAGTACAGATTAATATAAACAGCAAGCCGATTCCAGATAAGTAGTAATCTGTTATTTATAAATTGTGTTTTGTACTTTTACCACTAGATGGCAGTATTTTATTGTTGGAGAAACTGGAAACCTGTTACTCAGTGATCGGTGTTAATTTTAAAAAACGGACTAAATTAAATTTTGGAAGGCCAGTCTATTAAAGATTTTTCTTTTGATAAACACATTTATGAATCAAACCTTTTTTTATATAATAGTGTATCATTGGAAAGAAGTGTAATGTCATTGGTATGGTGCTTTTTTGTTTACCCTATGTACTACTGTTTATTAAACCATTTTTGCTTAAACTCTGGAAGCATTTTCTCTGCCGTTCCTGGTGGCATCTCAGAATGCTTAAGGGGCCCTGACAGTTTTCCACTGGTACTAAAAACCAATAGTACCTGAATAGATTGGATTATTGTCTACAATTCTGTACTTGAGTGGCTGTTTCTGCTGACAGCTAAGCCTGTGGTATGATGGGTGTCTGTTACACTTCTTCTGACATGTTGAAATCCCCAGAGGCACTGCAGAGAAAAACTAGGTCTGTTGTCAGATAATTAGCTTGGCACCAGGAGGACACACTGACTTTGGACAAGTGGACTGAAGCATGGACTCAAAGGTCATGAACAAGGACATGAGTGTAGCCTACTTTTGTTATGATTTCTGGTGCCATATTTTTTAGGCCAAATAACATATTTTTAGCTGTTTTAAAACATTTACATTTCAGAATGAAATTGTACATTAAATGCAAATATTAGTTGTATTCAGAAGATACAATTTAAGATTTTTTTAAAAAACCATTACATTATATAAAGCTAAGCTAAACAATTGATGTGGGGAAAAAAGCATCAGAAAAAGTAAAAAAAAAATATATATAAAGTTGTTTTATTGTAATTACAAACACTGCTCTCCTCACTAGTTTTAGTGTTTTAAGACTAAAAATTTTAATCAGGGCTTGTCATTACACAAGAAAAAAAAAAGTTAAAAGTTAATAAAACATTTGGTCATTTAGCTGACACCTTTATCCAAAGTAACTTCCACATATCCCAGCTTGATTGAGGTCAGAACACAGGGTTGATACGGCAGCACTGGAGCAATGAGGGTCAAGGGCTTTGCTCAAGGACCCACATTGATGATTTCAGTGGACCTGAAATTTGAACTCAACCTTCAGATTGTTAGCCCAACACCCTAAAATATCATTGGGGCACATACACATCCTATGTACCTTGCATATTATTTACCAATACCTCAGATGGCATCTTACCCCCTTAAACCATAACAAACCTCAGTTGACATGCTACTCCCACTACTGCAAATGAAGAGAGTGTATTCCAAGGTGGCACAAAAGGTGCACCCATGCCTAATTATGAATCAAAATGTTTTATGATCAGATAAGACCAAGATTTAACTTTTTGGACTAAACTGCATTGTATACTTGTAAAAAAACACCACATTACTGAAACTACACCATACCTACCCTGATGCTCATTATTTCAAACATCAGAAATTCTGTAGTTTTAAAGGTGTTGGTATTCAGCAGAAACGGGGCTACTGTTTCACACTGAAAGAAATACTAATGTAATGAAGTACATTCAATGACAGATTTAAATGTTGTGACTGATAACTGCAGGTAAGGTGACCTGGTTTAACATATTTTTAGTCATATCTTAGCAGGAATGGTTTTGATATTGAAATGATTCAATATCACAGAAGCAAGAAATTCACAATTACTAAAAAATATAGTTATATCCAAAATAGATTAATTAAATACCCAAGCCACTTATTTTAATTTTGGTGGTACTTTGCTGGATGCAGATCATTTGGAATTTTAAGAATACCATTTCAAAATGAAACAGCATTTTATAATTAAGTGCCTTTTCATGTTAATTAACTACCTTTATTTAGCTGAAGTATGAGTAGCTACAGCAAAGCATTATGGGTATATTTTAGGAGTATTTAAAACATAATCAGAATATTTCTGTTAACTATTTTATGTAATAACTTTAATACAGTGTTTTTACCCTGTGAAACATATCATATAAAATACATCCTTAAAAAAAATTAATAATTTTGATGACAGAAAGTAAAACAAAGTTTACAGTAGCCAGATGGTTAACAACAAATTCATAGAAAACTGTAGATTATGACAATACAGTTCCAGTTTAAGCCCTGTTATTATAATAAAAGCATTTTAACAGCAACGGTACAAAGTTAATTATCTTGCACTATAGTTTTATAATTTAGGCCTATAGCAGAATTATTCATTTTTAACTATTGTTAGATTTGATGGTTGATCACTCTTGGGACAGTAATAACAGTCTCCTCATTTCATACACAGTCTAACTGAGAACTGGTGTCTGAACTCTTTAGACGTGGTTTTGCAAAATTAAATTTAAACGTTAACAATTTAAAATAAATAAATTAAGTAAATTAAAATATTTCATCAGGGAAGTACCTGAAAATGTGAACATGACAGTTTATGCATCATGAGAATATGCTATTGTCAATATAATATATGGAATCATTACTTTGTAGCAAATAAAAATACCACAAATGATAAAGAAGATATAAAACATAAGATCAAGCTGAGAAAAATTATGAACTAATCATATGCTAAGAAAAAATATGGACTCAATTAAAATTACATATAACCTCAAAGAAAATATTATAAAACTGGAGATGTTGGTTGTATTGAGTTGTGTGCAAAAAAACACAAAATGAAACAAAATATAAAAACAAAATGAGGTCACAACATCAGAAGCTTTATAATGTGCAGATAGGCCAATTTGACCAATAGGCCAGTTACTCTATAGCCATAGACCAGCCATCGTTACCATGCTAACCCTTTTCCGTCACCAAAAATGCTAACAATGGGCATGTGAGCATTAGAACTGGACCACAAAGCAATATAAAAAGGTAGCTTGGTCTAATGACCACACCTTCTTTTACATCATGTGGATAGCTGGGAGGGCGTGTGTCAGTAAACACATGGCACGACGATACACTATAAGAAGATGACAAGCTGGCAGAGTCAGTTTGGGCAATGTTACTTTGACACAATCCTCTCACCTAAGTATTGCTGATGATAATGCACACCCTTTCATGGAAGCAGTATTTTATGATAGCTCTGACCTCTTTCAGAATAATATTGTTCCTTGCCACAAACTTAAAATGGAGCTTTAAAATTATAGATTGTAGTCCATCAGTTTTACTCAATACATTGTTAGTGCCCATCACTCTGTTCTCTTATGAACTGGTTTTTCTTGTAATACCCACAGGTTTAAGTAGTATGTGTGTTAAATATCAGTAGAAATAAATCAGACATTGCAACGCTACTGCAGTTTTTCTTAAACACTATGTCCACACCCTGTGTATAGTACTGTATGTTATATGCCCTACTGTTCCTCCTTTAATCCAAGCATTTCTAAAGTATGGCCTGATTCCAAATGGCCAGGCCTTACAAAATGTTATTTAGGTATAGGTATATAGGTATTGGTATGTAGACATAAGACGCATTGTCATGCAGTAGAATAGAATATAGTTTCTCTTCATAGGTGAAGAAAGAGGGGCCACTGCGAGTGGTCGTGCCGCCAACCAAAAAAGCAGGACAAGGTATAAAGCAGGCAGGAAAAAAGCATGAAGAATGGTTTGACTTAGCTCTGTGTTCTATGGCATTCTAGTTCTGTGGAGTTCCATGGAGTTCCTTGAATTTCCATAGTCAGTGTTTGCAGGATCTTCCAAGATTATCAATATTAAGGTTGCCAAATCCAAATTTGCGAAATCTATACTATAAGGCAAAGGGTCAGTCATGATACTATCCATGAGGGTTAAGGACGTTGCTTAAGGAGCCACGTTAATAACTTTGGTGGACTCAGGATTCAGACTCATAGTCCAACACCCCAACACTGCCTGACCCCTACTGGAGCAAAGGTCTGTAAACAGTTTTACCATTAATGGGGAACCCAGTCTCGGTATTGGCTGTAACAAACAACAAGCCATTTGCAGGGCTGCTCACTGTTCATATGCTCAGTTCTGAAGAAGGTCAAGAAATATGGGCTGCGGCGGTAGAGTGGCTTAGTGGTTAGCATGTTCACCTCTCAGCGCTGGGGATTTCAGGTTCAATATTCTGGAAAAATTTTCCATGTTCTCCACATGTTCGTGTGGGTTTCCTCTGGGTTCTCCAGTTTCCTCCCACAGTCCAAAAACATGTATTCAAGGTAAATTGAATGCTCCAAGTTGCCCTATATAGTGTGTGTTTAAGCAGATACAGTATTTAAGTATATTTTTTTACATGGGACAACACTGACAAAATGACACAATGAAAAGTAGTCTGTGTGCATCTTATATAACAGTGTAAATTCATTCTTCCCTCAAAATAACTCAATATACAGCCATTATGGTCACTTTAAGTTCCTTTCATTGCAAAGAACTCTCTGAGGATCTTAAAAGACAAATTGTTACGCTACATGAAGATTGATAACACCATGAAACTGAGCTGCAGCACAGTGGCCAAGTTAATCCAGTGTGTTAAAAGAGCAGGGTCCAATCTGAACAGACCTTGCATTGGTCGTCCAAAAAAGCTGAGTACACGTGCTCAGAGTCTCATCCAAATGCTGTCTTCAAAAGATGGTGCAGGAGTGCTGTCAACATTGCTGCAGAGATTGCGGAGGGGGGGGGGGGGGGCGCCTGCATGGCCGTCACCCCAGAAGACTTCTGAAGTCTTTACACAAGAAAGCCCGCAAACAGTTTGCTGGAGACATGTCAACAAAGGACATGGATTACTGGAACCATGTCCTATGGTCTGCTGAGACCAAGATTAGTTTGTTTGGTTTAAATGGTCTCAAGCATGTGTGGCGACAATCAGGTGAGGAGTACGAAGATAAGCATGTCAAGCATTAAGGTGGGAATCCCATGGTCTGGGGCTGCTAGAGTGTTGTTGAGTTACATTTTATTTGTATGTACTTTGAAATTTTGAAGCAGAGCATGATCCTCTCCCTTTAAACTGGGTCGCAGGGCAGTGTTCCAGCATAATAACAATCCCAAATACGCCTTTAAGATGACCAAGCATGTCTCCAGACCTATACCCAATAGAACATCTTTGGGGCATCTTCAAGCGGAATGTGGAAGAGCGCAAAGTCTCAAATATCCATCAGCTCAGTGATGTCATTATGGAGGAGTGAAAAACATTCCATTCCAGTTTCAACCTATGAAACTCTGGTAAACGGCATGCTCAGGAGGTTAAGGCAGTTCTAGAAAATAATGGTGGCCACACAAAATATTGACACTTTAGGAACTTTAACTAAGGGGTGCACTCACTTTTGTTGCAGGTGGTTTAGACATTAATGGCAGTATATTGAGTTATTTTGAGTGAGGAATAAATTTACACTGTTATATACAATGTGTTCCAAATTATTATGCAAATACTATTTTCTCAGATTTTCCAAAATTACCTATATGAATTGCAGTCATTGTAATTTTCCAGTCATCAACTATTAGAGTACAAGTAAAATGTTTTTAACAAACTGCCAATGATAACAATATATTAAAATAAAAAACACTCAAAATACACATCCTGCCATTATAGACATTCCTTTTGATGATGCTCCAGAGGTTCTCAATGGGGTTGAGGTCATGGGAGCATGGGGGCCACACCATAAGTTTGTCTCCTTTTATGCCCATAGCAGCAAGAGATGCAGATGTGTTCTTTGCAGCATGATACGGTGCATTATCATGCATGAAAATAATCTTGCTGCGGAAAGCGCGCTTCTTCTTGAACCATGGCAGGAAGAGCTGTTTAAGAAACTCCAATACATTATTAATGTCATCTTTACCCCTTCAGGGATCCTAAAGGGGCTGTCAATCTCTCTCTCTCCATAATCCCAGCCCAAAACATTACTCCACCTCATCATTGTTGGCGCTGTAGTCTTGTTTGCATTGTGTGTCCATCAACCAGCCATCCTCCACTCCATCCATCTGGACCATCAAGCATTGCACGGCACTCATCGGTGAACAAAACAGTTTTGAAGTCAGTCTTCATGTATTGATTGGCCCACTGAAGACGTTTCTGCTTGTGTGCAGTGGATAGAGGAGGTCGACAGAATGGCTTACACACAGCTGCAAACCTTCGAACGACCCTGCATTGTGTTGTTTGGGGAACGTTAAAGGCACCAGCAGCTTCAAAAACATGAGTGCTGCTATGACGAGGCATTTTTGCAGCTGCTCTTTTAACCTAACATAATAGACTGTTGAAAAGAGTCCTCAATTTTCCCTTATCAGCACGCACATGTGTGTGCTCTGAATCAGCTACAAACTTCTTGATTGTGTGATGATCACGATGAAGTGTCTTGGCAATGTTGATTATAGTCATGCCCTTACCCAAACACTCCACAATATGTTGCTTCTCAGCAGTCGACACATCCCTTTTCTTTCCCATTTTGGCTGAAAATGTAGGCTGCTTAATAATGTTGGACAGCCTTCTTAAGTAGTCTTTCCTTTAACTGGACACACCTGCTAAAATAATTAGTACAGGTGTCTGCAATTGCTTTCAGTGATATAAAGGCCCTGACACACATCACCATCAATGAGCTTAACTGACAAACAAAAAAATTCTTACCTTATCACTCAAACACTTTGCATAATAATTTGGAACACAGTGTAAATATCTGCAGAAATGTGAGGGTGTTCTCACTTTTGTGATACACTGTAACTGCATGAAACTATTAAGGTACAGTACAATTTAATACATTTATGATCAAACATGTTTATGAGCTTTGGAATTTAGCAAAATGAACCTGTTGTGTCAAAAGCAGATGGCTTCAGTTAAAACAGTTATACATTTTTGTAATGTGTAAGGGTGGATTTGTATCACAATCATATAATTAAAAATTCAAACATAACAATAAAATTGTATTTTGTCTAACCTGAATAAGCAATAAAGTATAGCATTAGGAGACCTGATCTGATGAGTGTCCTCTAAACATCAAACATTCTTAAACAGATACTTGCCAAGACAGCTGTAAAGTTTTTGCTATAAAACATCAATGACCAACTCTGTTCTGGGTTGACACCTTATTTCAAGGCTTTGTCAAGATGAAAAAAACAGAACTGTTATAGATTACAATACCCGCAGTATGTAATCCAACAAAATGGAAAGGAAAGTAGTACACCAAAAGGGCAAGCAGAAAAAGGGTAAGCAAGTAGGCAAGCGAAGGGAAAGAGCATAAGAATGATCAAACTGATCAGTCATGCTAGACAGAGGGCAATGACCATATTGTACAAAACTGAGGTGACTGACACATAAGCAGTAGATCAAGGGACTAAAAAACACAACGATGCATCACACTCAACAAAACACAATGAATTGGGTGAATGTTAACACACAAATATACTGTATATATATGTCAATCAGAACCTGAAAATTATGTCATATTGTAAATAAATCAACTTAATTTGGAATACAACATACATACATCATCTGCATAGCATAACCCTAGATTTTCAGAGCAGCTATCGGATCTGCAAACAAATCTGGAATTGAACACCAGAAACCAGAGGACTTACTGCAAAATGACTGATGTTTTGACTTAACCTATGGCCTTCGGTGACAGTGTTTTTACTAAACTCCTCCAGAAGGTTTTTGCGAAATGCCTTCCTGTTATGGACATTTCCATTTTTTTCTGATATTGAACTCACCTTCTATAGCTTATTCTTGAACTTTACAGGTCTGTCTTTTTGCGCATGTGTGGGAGTGCATGCAGCCTGTTAAAGCCTTGGAGCCCTTGTCTATGTTATGTGTTATTCGTGCTTGTGTGCCAAAGCGTGTCTTCAGACTGTGCTCAGAGCAGATTATAGAGGTGGGGCATGGTTATCGTCCATCGTTTTTGTAATGTATTCCTTATTCTTTTCCTCTCGCAATTTCCCCCGGGGATCAATAAAGTATTCTGATTCTGACTGAACCTATAAAGAAAACTAGTGGTTCTGTGCTATTATTATCATTCATCTTATCTGCATTAGATAATTTTTTAATGCTAATATTTTTTTACAACTGAAAATTTGTGGTGCCACAAATACATCAGTAAGATGTTGAACTTTTTTTTTTATTATTATTTACAGTTGCATGAAGGCCAGTAACAAAATCCAATTCCAATCCAATGAAAATAAATATATTTACTTTAAACAAAAATATATTTAAATGTTCTTATGTACATGTTATACTCAAGGCATGCCTTATTAAGTAAAATGAAAAAGGCAAAATTTACAAGCAAAATTACAAAGCAACAGAAAAATCCCTCCTAAAATACACAGCTCTGGAAAAAACTAAGAGACCACTGCATAGTTTTCTAAAAATCAGCATTTCTTCATGTATGACACCCATTCTATTCCAGTGTCATTTGAATTCCAACCCAAGTACAACTCTACTTAATGTGTTTCTGATTAAGTGATCACTTGAGACAAATCATGGTTAACGAGGGAAAGTATTACAAAAAAACACAACTGTGGTCTTCACAATCCTCTTGCAATAGAACAAACTAAGTGGCAAAATAAGTGCTAGGAATAGCTTGAAAATAATTGGAATAAATAAATATTAACCATGCCAAAGAAGTTGAAAAGAAAAGTCTTGAAAGAGGAAAGAAAGGCTCAATTCTGGCATTACTAGCATGTTGCTTTTATTCTTACAATGTCTAAAAAGGTAGTTCATTCCAACAAAGTCAAGAAGCAGACATTGACGACAACAAATCTACAAACCGGCAGAGGGCAAAATCGACTCTCCACTGACCGTTATCTTATTCGAATGCTAGTGAGCAACCACAGGATGACACCAAGTGACTTTCAAAAGGAATGGCAAATGCAGCTGAGGTGAAGTGCATGGTAAGCACAGTTCATTATGGGCTCAAGTCATTTAAAGTTAAATGAGTCATCAATGAGAAGTAAAGGAGAGCCAGGCTTAAGTTTGCAAAAGACCATAAGGAATGGACCATAGAGGACAGAGTCCAATTTTTAGCTTTGCCAAACACCTGGTCACCTAATGGTTAGACGGAGACACAGAAGGTGCATCGTCACAAACCATCAAACAACGCTGAACTGCTTGATATTTTTCAGAAGTGGCATAAGGTCAGCCAAAAGCAGTGTGAAAGACTGGTGGAAAGCATGCCAAGATGCATTAAAGATGGGATTAAAAATCATGGTTATTCCACCAAATATTTGTCTGAACTGTTCCTGAGTTAAAACATTAGTTTTGTTGTTTCAAAATGAATACGAACTTACGAATACGAGCATTATTTGATGTCTGAAAACATGTTTTTCGTTATTTTAAACATTTTTGCACATAAATACTAAATACTTTGCTGGAACTTGGGAGCTGTTGTCAGTAGTTTATAGAATGAAAGAACAATGTTCGTTTTACTATAAACATATACTTATAAAGATTAAAATCAGAGAAACTGATTATTTTGCAGTGGTCTTTAATTTTTTTCCACAGATGTATATACCAAATGACCATTAAATAGGTGACACCCCCTGCACTAGAATAGGTCTTCAGAACACAGCAATTTGCTGTGGCATAAACTAGCAAATTATGTCCAGTAAGTGGTGAAATCTCTTTGCAAGAACAGTAACCTATTTAGACAGGATAGCTTCTCACAATTGCTGCAGATTAGTTAGAGGTACTGAAATGCCCAACAGCCCATTTTAGAGCTTTACATAGAAGGGAAAAAATTATGTTCCTTATTGTAGCATCGTACACTGTTCTGCCATTGGATAATCTGCTACTATAGGAAGATGGACTTGATTAGCAACAATGCTGTGCTGTCCAAATGTTCACCTATAGAATATAGGGTGTTCCAAGAAAACATTCATCACATAAAAGCATTGGGGTGAATCTTGTGTGGTAAAAGACCTTTGGGAACAACTGGAAACCATTTTGCAAGCCAACATCAGTGCCTGACCTCACAACTGCTCATTTGAATTAATGAGTAAAATATTTCCATGAAAACACTTAAAAATCTTGAAAAAATCAATCCTAGAATATTAAAAACTCTCATATAGCTGAGCAAAGCAAAAAAAGTAATTGTGTAAGTAATTGTGCTCAGTGGAGATTTAATTAAATGAGATCAACATCACTGCAAGCAGGAAAATTAAATCATATATGCTGTACCATTGTCACCTACAGGACATTCAAGGATGACTAATGAACTGATAAATATTTTTCCTATTATTAATCTGTTTCGTACAATTGTTGTAAAACTTCTGAACATGACTGTACAACATTCTGAAGTTTTTAATTATCCAAGATGCAACTAATACCTAATAAATAGCTGTTGTATATACCACATACAAATGACAGCTATTCACATATGCCTAAATATCTAATTCAAAGCGAGAATCCAAATTTAGACATTGTGTAAGTATGCCTAAGCCCTTGGGCAAGGCACCCCAAGTGAAGTGTCCTTGGGCAAGGCACCCAACACCACTGCTCCCCAGTTGCTGTATGTAAGGCTTCCCACCGCACCAGTCACATGTGATCTCTTTTGCATTGTGTGTATATGCGCGTGTGTGTGTGTGTGTGTTTCACACGCGAATGGGTTAAATGTGGAGGTTCTGTTTGAAACTGCTAAAAACACTATTCCATTGGTTTATTGGTCACTGGACCAGGTCTTCATCCAGATACCTTTTCCATCTTTCTTCCCATCAAACCAAAAATACGCAAAGCTAAAATCTGGGAAAATGTTTGTGTGTGCTCCAGACATGTTACCACAACGCGTGTAGGCAGGCTTCAGAACCCATTGCAAAAAAATATATAGTCATAGTGCAGAATGGCAATGTAAATCCCTTTGTTCAAAAGGGTTTAAATACCTTCATACAGTACTTCAGACTGAAATATCCCAGCCTTCCCGGACAGTCCGTCAGGGAATATTGCTACAGGAACAAGGCAGCACTGACTCAATAGGAAATCAATACTAAATGAGATCTTCCTTGTATTTCCTCATTAGGAGTATTATGACAAAGGTGACTATGTCATCCGGGAGGGTGAGGAAGGAAACACGTTCTACATTATTGCCAACGGAAAGGTAATGTAAGCACCGCATCCGCTTTAAATGTATTTTACAAGTTTAGAATTGTAATTCCTTTATGATTTAGACCAAAATAAAACGTTCACAGTGATTTGACACGTTTGTAGTAGATGGACTGTGAGTGTAGCGAACATCCATTTATATAAGAGTGGAGTGAGATAAATTAGTAACCCAACACTGCAGGGGTTAAGAGATAGTCCTCTAAACTGGATGCAACAGGAAGTGTTTATCATGAGCAACCAGGCTGAGGATCCCCCTGTGGGCCCCCTACCACCATAGCTGCAGCTGCAACAGTAAGGGGGATGGCAGATGCTTTTTTCTGAGGGCTATTTAAGTGCCGGAAATGATGCTTCCCATCAGCTTGTCGCCACCCTGTCGAAGACGGCAGCTTGGGAATAAGCCCATTAGTGTAGCCACCAAACCTGCTCCCTTTTAGGGTCAAGAGGGTTAACCCTGGATCACTTTACAGGAGGAATTGTATATACCGTCATGGATGGACTCCAATTTGATTTCCTAGTAACACTTTCTAAGAATCCGGTAAACACATTCATAAAGCTCAATAATACTCATCATAAGCCTTTGTTACTGTTCATAGATGTACATAACCAAACTCCTAAAGAACATGCCATAAGGCTTAATAACACAGTGTGACTGTGGATTATAAAATGTATATGTAACATAGGATGGTAATCCATTTATTGTAGTGACCAGTGTCAAAGCTTTATAATGTTTTTGGAGAACAAATAAAAATGACTTTATAAGTGCTCATAACTGTTTATGAAAGCTAATAAGCGCTCTTTAGAGGCATTAAGTAAAGTGTTGTCATTTATCATCTTTATGAAGGAGACTGCTTTAATATATTTATTTAATCATTATCTTCCACTTATTCCTCCATTAGGGTCGCAGTGGGTTCTCCATGCCCATCCAGGGAAGAACATTTCGGGCGCTGGGCAAATACGCCCAGAAAAGGGTGCCAATCCATCGCTGGGCACACACTCCTCACACCGCCACGCGAACACACAGACTATATGGGGCAATTTAGAGCAGCTGATTCACCTTAAATCCATGTTTTTGGAGTGTTCGAGAAAACCATATAACATGGAAAGTCGGGATTCAAACCGGGAATTCCCAGCGCTGAGAGGCTAACATGCTAAGCACTAAGCCACTGTGCCTCCCTAAATTAGTATATATTGACTTATAAAGGTTAGAAATGATTTTTAAGGACTTTTAAGTAAAATATAATCTTTATGTACTGAGTTTGGGGTGGCATGTGGCTTAGTGGTTAGCACCTTCGCTTCTCAGCTGTGGGGATTCCCGGTTCGAATCCCAGTCTGGGTGGAGTTCCCATGTTCTCCCCGTGTCTGTGTGGGTTTCCGGGATCTCTGGTTTCCTCCCACATTCCAAAAACATGGATTCAAAGTACGTTGAATGCTCTAAATTGCCCTGTATCCTGTGTGTATGTGACTGTGTGAGTGAGTGTGTACCCAGCAATGGATTGGC
>JAOUQT010332137.1:0-13363 GCA_025769995.1 Xyliphius kryptos
TTTCTACCTGTTGTCTGTTCCATTCGCACAACAGCAAGTGAAACTGATTCACAATCAGTGTTGAACACTAACTGGACCAGAAGTGTGCTTGCCTTGGAGTTACACCCCCTGTTGGATGTTAAGTGATAAGCCGGTTAAAGGAGACTCCGATAAGAGGAACCGGGCAGGCGCCATCATCTGGTTTACTTTCTTTGCACCACAGTGGCACTTTGACGATAGAGACACTAAATATACCTCCACAGGGAACAAAGAGAAGTGTGATCACACCTATTAATGCCTCACACCAGTTAGTAGCACCCCTGCCACAGCCATCAACGCAAGCCTCCATCATCACTGCACAGGCTCCGCCCTCAATCGCATCGCTTCCATCCAGCAACATGCCGAGCACAGGAGCCCCCTCCTTCAGGTACTGTGGAAAGGAGCAGGGCAGCCTTCTATGCAGGCACCTCGTCGGACATCAGAACCGTACGACTTGTTCTCCAGTCTCGCATAAAGACACATTCTGCGTATTTATGGGGTGGAGAAGGGGGGGAAAGGGTAGTCAGGTGGGAAAGATGTTCGAACAAAGTACAAGCTCTGACTCGGCGTCAAGAGCCGAAATTCACAAACTACCCCCACTAGACACAAAGCTTAGGCAAGTACCTCACTTGTAAGCAATTTACGACAATGCAGATGCAAATCCACAAGAGTGTTTACAACTACACACACAATTACAAAGAGCTGCAATTATGGCACTGGTGCTTCTTCCTCCTCCAGAGGTGAGCACTCAATTCCCAGCTGCCATCTCTCACGCTCGTGACAAAGATTAAGCCTAATTGTCTTGTTAATTGGGATGATGGTGCAGGTGCTTATGATCTAGACATTTAGTGTTGGATTAACAGGACGAAGTGCTCGAAACAGCTGCCCCTTTATGGAAATGTGAGAAATGATGGGTTCTATTTAAAAAAAACCACTTAATTCATTAATGCACGGGAGACACAGGGGAACTTACGCTTACATTTTTTGCCAGTTGCGTCGGATTTAATAGGCGTGCTCCAAGTTCCAAAGGAAGATGTTCCAAAACCGAGACTGTAGATGTCGAAAAGTTCTTATTAATTTGAACCCAAAACAGTTAGATTGTAAGGACTGTGAACGCTGTTTTGTTAAAAGTTCAACGTTTATTCATTATTTACATTAGTCTTATATATATTTTTACAGAGGAATATTAAAAGCTGTATATATATCATTCGTTTGAATGTAAACACTAGTCACTACAAACTAGGGCTGGGACGATATGACCCAAAATCATTATTGCGATATATTGAGCACTTCACCTCGATAACGATAAATGGACGATACTTTCAATCCTCCCATACCCCAAAGAATGTATAAGGCCAACATAAATACTTCACAGCCATATTGATGGTACAATTCCCCTTTTATTGCCACGGTGCGCAGCCTCTTAAAGGAACATGAACGTAGCCGGGGAAAAAAACAAAGTACCAAAAATATCGATATGAGTAAAAGGATGTCGGTTACTGTCATAATCTTCGGTATCGGTAAATTTTCGGTATATTGCCCAGGCCTACTCCAAACACTATGCATTTTGGAGTCTCACGAGTGATTTAAATGGACATAGATGCCTCAGTTTGCCTTAATTTCTGATTTCACAGATAGTTCGCGGACGGATTAGCAACAAAAACAGAGGTTCCACTCCACGAATCGTCTTCCGTACATCCGGTGAGCCGGGATTCCGTTATATGAAAAACACGGCTGATATTCCTGCGAGAAGGACGGAAAGATTTACAGACACGCAGCCAAGTTGGTCCTCATCTCGCTGACAGATGGCCCTCACACGTTCATACTCCACACTTATGCCGTACCATATGCTCCAGTAGCAACGGTGCACGTACACAAGCATGACACACGGGGCTCATGAGCTCTTGAAATGAGAGCTGTTTAAAATAACACCTTCAGAGAGACAGAGATGTGTTCATACCGCGTACGGAGTTCACACAATGAGTGGCTCAGAGATACTGAAAAAGTTGGAGAGTGGGGTAGAGGTGACACTAAGTGATGTTCACACTGCTGTAGTGGTGAGCACGTCCGCATCGCAGCGCTGGAGATCCAGGTTGGAATCCCGAACTGGGTGGAGTTTCCATGTTCTCCCCGTGTCCGCATGGGTTTACTAAGTTTTTTTCCGATTCCTCCCTAAGTCCAAAAACTTGAATTCAAGGTGATTTGGCTGTTTGATCCAATATATATGTATACTATTGAGCATGTCCCCAGCAATGGATTGGCACTATGTTTTCGGTGTAGCTGCCCAGCACCATAGTAGAGGGTAAGACCCAAGTTTCCATGCTCTTCCCTTGTCCATATGGGTTTTCTCCAGGTTTCTTTGGTTTGGTCCCAGAGTCCAAAAACATGGATTCAAGGTGATTTATCAGCTTTCAAGTTATCCTCATCTAAATTGCCCACGACCATAGTAGAGGATTAATAAGATGAAAATAAAGTGATTTGCATCCAGACAAATGCTTTATCTCTACAAAATTCTTGACGTTTAACCAGAAACTGCTGTGGTTTTTTGTTTAATGATGGAATAAACGAGGAATGGATCCAAAGCGGTGACATCAAGGGCAGTTACACCAGAGACTCCTTAAGCAATCTCCAGCAAAGACGCATGGTCCACCTTCCGGCTGCTTTAAAATAAAGATCTATAGAAGTGGACGGGGCAAGCAGCAGAAGGAAGAAAGACCCCTCTACTTGACAAAAGTGCTGCGCACTTGTCGTACAAGTGTGGATGGAGCAGCCGGGGGATGGTAGATTCTTCGAAGGTCGGGATGTGATGGCACATGCAGGTAATAAGGGATAAAATCAGGGTGAACGCTACACCATACATAATACACTACATAGTGCACTACATCTGTAATACAAAGCGATTTGTAACGCAGATCAAGTCCCGAGAGATGAAAAGGACAAATGCAATTAAGTTGGAGGCCTCTGAGAACTTAAAATCTTTCCCTACTGGAGTTACACCGACTTGTGGTTCACACTCGACGTATCGATTGATTGATAAACCCCAGAGCTGGAACTCTACCTCAATCCGAAAATCAAGAGCAAAACCACCAATGTTCTCGCATTAAGCTCCAGCCAAACAAAAAAACCTGAAGTGTCAGATTTACACTATTAAGAGTCCTTCATAAATAATAAATGACCCTAGCAACCATTCTAATCTATATGAACTGGTGACACGGCGATGCCCACCTCATATCGGACATGTTCAGGTTCTTATTTGTGTAGCCAAAAGTTCATACTACGTTTGGGACACGTTTCTGACTTGACACATTCCAGAAAACTGTAAAAGCAAAGATGGCAGAAGTACCGAAGTACTTAAGTTAAAGTACTAGTAATATTGTAAAAGATTACGTAATGAACTGTTAAAGTACGAAGGTACATAAAGTTAAAAAACAAGCACCATTGCATGAAAACATGTGACAACCTACCCCCCTCCTCCTTTTAAAAGCCAATAGGATTCGGATTGGCACTTCATTAGCGAATCAAAACATACCTCCAGCTCAGTAAGTGGTGGTGATGAAACTTTAGTGGGTCTGCCACCCGACATATAACCCGAAAAATTAAAACATATAAATAAAGCGGGCAGCACGGTGGCTTAGTGGTTGGCACGGTCGCCTCTCAGCACTGGGGATTCCTGGTTTGAATCCTGATCTGGGTGGAGTTTCCATGTCCTCCCCGTGTCCATGTGGGTTTTCTTCGAGTTCTCCGGATTCTTCCCACAACATGGATTCAAGGTAAATTGAACGCTTTAGATTGCCCTGTATAGTGTGTTTTTGTGTGAATGAGTGTGTAACCAGCGATCGATTCTCAAATCAATGGATCTGATCTTCTCTGAAAACACAGCCATATTCCAAGATGACGATGTCAGAATTCATCAGGCTCAAATTGTAAAAGAGTGGTTTGGGGAGCATCATTCTCCCACATGGATCGGCCACCACAGAGTCCAGACCTGAACCCCATTGAAAATCTTTGGGACGTGCTGGAGGAGACTTAATGCAGTGGTACAATTCTCCATCCTCAATCCAAGTGCTTGAGAAAATCTGAATGTATCTCTGTACAGAAATAAGTGCTGCCTGCAGAAGCTCATGGAGATGATGCCACAGAGAACGTGTGCAATTATACAATTTTAGTGTGGGACGGAGAGGTCCAGGCAACGATGCTGAATCGCCAGGGTTTCTGTATCCAGGCAGCAGCATCACCCGATTCATTCCCTCTAATCGATTCGTCCTGGTCTCTAAATGACTGATGAGTAGAATCAAGGCGCATTAATTCTCAGTTAGCATGAAAACCTTAAGTCATCCTGAGCCTTTGTGAGTAAACTTGGACACCCTTGTTCTAGTCCCACTGAGTCAGACCCCGCTTTAGCGCACCTGCCTAAATTCATCAGCTTATTATCAGACCCTTCGGGAGATCAGTCAGCTGTGCTGGAGCTGAGAAAAACAGCCCGCTGTGGGGTGGCGTGGCCCTCGCTGGCTAGTGTTTCTCACTCCTGCTGGGTAAAAAAAACAAGGAGCGAGGAAAAGAGAACCAAAAAAAACGAGTCTGCATGAAGAATCACAAGATCTCAAAGTGGTTCTAATGGATTCTGCGAGGAGCAGCAGCAGCCCGATAATAAACCTCGAGGACTTGAAAGGCGTGAGAGACTGGACATGCCTGGACATGCCGCCACCTCCACCCGCTGAAAGGCTGGAATGATGACTGTAGGCTTTCACCTTATGCACAAAGGCACTCGAAGATCATGTGATCCTAGCAGAGATAATAACACCACGTCATCCAGTACACACATACAGATTACGTATATCTGAGTGAGTGAGACTTTGGGTGGTGGATTGTTTATGGTCAGTTCTGCAGTGACACCGATGCTGTAGTTTCATTTAAAACCCTCAGTGACACTGCTGGGATAGGAATAATGCACCGACCAAGTGGTACTATGGGGTCCTGACCATTAGAGTAAAGGGGACGTCCACAGTATGTACTGTAGTCCACAAACAGATGGACTACAATCTGTAATTGTAGAACTACAAAGTCCATCTTTACAGTAAGTGGAAATGATCACATGGACAATTAGTGGAGCAAAAAGGAGGCGTGGCCAAACTTTGACCGATACTGCATGCATGTTACTCTTAACTTGAGCATAAAGAAGAAACCCCAACTTCAATTGCAGCGTCACTATGGCAACCGGAGTCTTCTTTAATAACCAGCAGAGTCAAAACTGTTGCCTGGTTTCTATTAAAACGCCTTCGCCGTGCGCTCGACTGAGCAAAGACAGTAGCTGGACATCTAACATTCAACACGAATCCCCACCGTAGGACGAGAAGAAAATAAATCATGCGTCGTAAGCAGATTTGTGCAACATTCGGCGGTTTTCGTGCAAATGGTCAATGGCGACGGTCCCGTTTGACCTGCACTGATGAATGTAGGTCAGTGGGTCGGCTCAGCGGAGTGGGGTGGATGTCCACGTGTCTGTCAGGACGAGGCGGTCCAAGACATTTCATGCTACGATGCAGACATCCATATTAACTGTAAAGCATTTAAAGGATTGGGATTCGCCGCGTTTAATCTCATTAAGGCTTTTGTGCTTTCACAAACCAGATGTAAAGCTCCTCCAAAGCCCATCCAGGCTCCATGCTGACCGCTGTGAGAGCCGATCAGACGGCGGTTTTAGCTCAAACGGATTTCATCTGATAGATTCTTTTGGTATCTGCTCGTGTTGATCGTCCACCTGAAACTGCGTTTTTTATTAATACATTCAGCAGAAGTGACATCACACTGCGAGAACTGAGGGAACACATGGAACCCTGAGTTCTATCACATTTATACAACAGATTATCAAAAGTCTTAGTTAACAGACATAATCCACATCGAATCCTTATATTACAATTAAAATTAAGATTGCCACAACTCATAATCCCTCAAAAAAAAACGTTGCCTCCACTACTATAATTCCTCACAACCGTTGCCACAACAATCCCTCATTAAAAAACGGTTGCTACAACTACTAAAATCCCTCATAGATTACTATAATCCCTCATTAACAACGGTTGCTCCACCTACTATAATCTCTCATAACCATTGCCATAACTACTATAATCCCTCATTAACTACTATAATCCCTCATAAACAACTGTGGCCACAACTGCTAAAATCCCTCATAGACTACTATAATCCCACATAAACAACGGTTGCTACAACTACTATAATCTCTCATAAACAACCGTTGCTACCTCTACTATCCCTCATAGACGAATATAATCCCACAACTACTATAATCCCTTAAACAACAGTTGCTACAACTACTGTAATCCGTCAAACAACTGTTATCACAACTATTATAATCCATGAACATTTATTCTATATTGATAACATTTAGTCTATTTGGTTGCAGAAAGCGCATCCCGGTGGTTCTGGTTTAATCCATAGCAACACAAGCACGGCGCACTAAATAGTTTTCATTGTATTATCAAAATTCTGTTCGGTTGTGTAATCTCACTTGTGGCATCATAATGTCATCTCATGTTCACTAAACTCACTAAAGACACGACACAAAGCTGCCTTCACATCATTAAACAAAGTAAAACCAGAGACACAGGCAGGTGGCGCGACCTGGAACTTCCTCACCGAGGTGAGAATGAAACGTTATTACGGTACAGAAAGACTCTGAACGATACCAAGGGCAGAACCCGCGACTCGTCTGCCATAATTCTGAAGGCTGCAGGAGCCCGCGGCGTGTCGGGTTTAACGGTTATGAAGTCGGAAGCGGCTCCCACCCGGTGAATGATTGGTTTTAGGTTGTTATATTTTCAGAGGATGTTAAAATGCATGTCGGAAGCCACCGCTGCATAATTCAATTCCCACAATACACCAAAGCCACGACAAACTCACGTCAACAATGTGATTAGACGTGTGCCCTCAGGCTGGGCAGCAGCGGGGCAGGAGATAAAGGAAGAATTCCGGGCAGCAGAAATGACTGCGGATGGTAATTTTTGGAATCGATTTAGAATAAATTCTTTAGATTCCAGTCTGATTGAACTCTGAGGCAGGTCTCTATAGCGGCACTGCAGAAGCAGGAACACTGCTGTGATGATGAGCTTCAGAGCTCTTTAAAAACAGAACTGTGCAGTGAGGACGTTCTAACAGAGGGGCATGGATATGAACCTGCAGCAAGGGTTTTAAAGCAGGGGCTGAACAGTTTAATCCACGCAAGGGTGGGCTTCTTGTAGCCAATAAGATCTTAGCAACGTAGTACTGCAATACTTTTGCTGCAATATTTGGGCTCAGGTGCATGGTTGCCACAACTACTATAATTAATCCATCGTACAATGGTTGCCACCACCTCTATAATCTCTAAAAGAATGGTTGCCACAACTACTGCAATCACTCTCTCAAACATTTGCCACAAACTCTATAATCCCTTATAACCAGACGTTAACACCTCAAATATAATCCTTTAAATTAACAGTTGCCATAACTACTACAATCAATCCATGAGCCACAGACGCTATAATACCTTATAAGCAAACACCTGCTATAATCCCCTCACAATGGCTGCCATAACCTCTATAATCTTCCATGAACAGTTGAACTGTAATCCCCTCAAAAACCGGTTGCCACAACTACTATAATCCCCTCAAACAATGGCTGCCACAATCTCTATAATCTCCCATGAACAGTAAACTGTAATCCCTCAAATAACAGTTGCCAAATCTACTATAATCCCCTCAAACAATAGCTGCCACATCCTCTATAATCTCCCATGAACAGTTGAACTGTAATCCCCTCAAATAACGGTTGCCACAACTACTATAATCCCCTCAAACAGTTGCCAAATCTACTATAATCTCTTTAAACAATGGCTGCCACATCCTCTATAATCTCTCATGAAAAGTTGAACTGTAATCCCCTCAAATAACGGTTGCCACAACTACTATAATCCCAAGAACACCCTGAAGTCAATAATTACAAGATGTGTCCACACACTTTTGTCTGTATAGTGTATATGGTATCATAAAAGTCCTGCGTTCAGATGCTATAGGTTTGTATGAGCGTTGGTTTTCAGAATGACCGTATCTTCTACACCACTCTGATAAAAGGTCATGAGAAGCTCGCGCAGGCTCCCGACTGTCTCCGAGATTGTGTGGTTTTAATTTGTCACGGCGACCTCAAATCCAGATTACAGGAGTTATGCATCAGTGTGATGTAATAAGAACGCCGAACGTCCTGAAGTGAGGATTCACGGTGGAGCTGGATGAAAATGGAAAAGTGCAACTGGGTCCAGCATGGCACACCCTAACTCACCACCGCGCCCCAACGCTGAGCCCAATGCATCACCCTAATAATACCTGCTCGGTGCTCGTCCTGTGGCCTGGTGAACACTAATGGTATGAAGCTCCAGATGGACTACAGTCTATACCACAAAGTTCATCATACAGTAGGTGGCGCTCAGGAAATGGCCAGGAGGTGAAGCTACTAAAGAAGCCAGTGAGAGTAGAATTTATTATGTATAGTATGTATAATATTCTTAACCCCGGCCCGGTAAAGAAGCCGTTCCAGCTCCCTCCCTCTGGTTTCCTAGTCCGGTGGCAGCATATGATTCATCCAGGTCCCGAGGGAGACGCGGGCGAAGCAGACGGTCCTCCGATCCTTTTCTCCCGTTCCTGCTCATTAATCACAGGATTAGCACACGGAGTGAAGTGAACCTGAGCGTGGGCTTGTGATAGCCTTGGCTCGTAGCGGTCCATCATTCATAGAACAGCGAACGGCGGCTAGCTGCATTCGCATCTCGAGACGAAGAGAGGACGCACTTGAGAATTTCGCACCAGTCAGGGCGAGAAAAATGGCAGCCTATCAGATCGAATGATTACGAACAGCACTGACGGCTGTGGATTACACAGTCACGCCCGAACTCGTGCAAACATGGGGGTGCCCAGAGCTAAATGTAAACACACACAGAGTGTGGCAATGTCTGGCTGCATTGTGCGCAGACATGGGCATAAAACACGCCACAAAAGAGCCGAACCTGACTGTAGTGACAGCGCCACCATTCATCAGCCACAGCCCCCCACCCCCTGACAGCACCTCCCACTGAGTCTGTGTGCAGCGGCAGTCGAGGGGAACAGCGAATATTTATTCATTTGCATTCAACTGTATGAAACAAGTGAATCTGCTGTGAATGATAAGGCTTCCTTTCTTCTCGTCATGTACGCAGGAAGGATGAATACAGAAAAGACGAGGCACGAGGAAAGAGGCACACTGATGTTCCCCCATCCTCATGGGACGAGACAATACGACGAGGCCGATTAAATTCCAGGCCTTACAGGTACCGAGTGTTACAGCGGGTTTGGGATTTAACGGCTCCACTTTTAATAGAAGCTTTAACGAAGGAGTTTCCATGTCCTCCCCGTGTCTGTGTGGGGTTTTTTTCCGGTTTCCTTTTACAGTCCAAAAACGTGGATTCAAGATGAATAGGCTGCTCTGAATTGCCCCATATAGTGTGTGTGCCTTTGAGTGTTTGTCCTGCGATGGATTGGCACCGCACCCACGTAGACCCTAGTAGAGGATTGAGCGTAAAATAATTAGCATGGTGGCTTAAGGTTTAGCACCTCTTAGCGCTGGGGATCCAGGTTTGAATTCCAATCAGGTTGGAGTTTACATGTTCTCCCCGTGTCCACGTCGGTTTCATCTCAATGGATTCAAGGTGCTCTATATCGCCCCTACATAGTGTATCTTCTCTATATAGTGTGTGCCCAGTGATGGATTAGCGCCCCGCCCTGGATGTAACTGGATATAACGGTCTTTCCGGATGGGCATGAGGAACCAGTCCGCCCGCTGCCCATCCGCACCCACGTGACCCTAGTAGAGGATTAAGCCAAAGATGATTGAATGAGTGGCAGCATGGCGACTCAGGGTTTAGCACCTCTTAGCGCTGGGGATCCGGGTTCGAATTCCAATCAGGTTGAAGTTTTCATGTTCTCCCCATGTCCACGTTGGTTTCATCTCAATGGATTCAAGGTAAATTGGCTGCTCTGTATCGCCCTTACATAGTATATCTCCCCTATATGGTGTTACTCCCCCCCATATAGTGTGTGCCCAGTGATGGATTAGCGCCCTGTCCTGAGTGTATCTGCCCGGTGACGTTAGTAAAGGATTAAGTGGAAGATACTTCGAAGAGATCTTTACGTTGGCTTGTTAGACTGTACACAGACCCACACCTCCATCCATCCATCCACACAAACTGTATACACACTAACCAGGTATCACATCATGACTGACAGGTAAAGTAAAGAGCACTGATTATCTGTCCATCATGACACCCATCCTGGTAGTAGGTGGGGTATTTGAGTACGTGTTGGTCATGTTGGATCTATTAAGGCACATGAGGAATGAAAGCTAAAGGTTTCCAACAGATGAGCTCCTGTAGCTCCAAGTTCTAAAAAACATTTGTTTGTTCTGACAGAACGGTGTCAGACACACAGTGCATCACCGTTTGTTGTGAGAAAGCTGCAGAGTTTCCATGATGACCCCTGTCCAGTGCTGAAAGCACCAACAATGGGCATGTGACTGTTAGAACTGGACCATAATGCATTGGAAGAAGGTGGTTTGGGATGATGGCACCAAAATGTGAAGAAGGCAAGCGGTGGAGGCAGTGTGATGCTTGTGCAATGTTCTACTGGGAACCCAAAAACCTGTTACTTTCCAATTTGGCGTCTGTGGGAATGCTGGACAAACAAACTCGTTCCATGGTGGCTCCACCTCCCAACTTAAAGGAGTTAAAGACTCTGCTGCTAACATATTGGTGCCTGATACCGCTGCACACCTTCATTAGAACATATAAAACTGTCCAAGCTATTAAATGAATCACATCCTGGCACTTTGAGTTCATTACAGATAAAACAGGCCTTTTAGGCACAGCGTGTTCTCACACACCGGTGCAGACAAGGTCTACCGCCTGTCTCTATCTCATCAGCAAAGGACTGAGAGGACAGAGGACACTCCAGGGAGAGTCAGGAATGTTTGTTCTACAAAATGTCCTTTGAAAGTTGTACACACACATTCACCACATTAACCAGAAGCAAACAGCAGAATATTAACAAATTCGGTTGTAATGCTGTTTAAAGGTGGAGCTCAGAGTTCAATGTACTATATAAAAAAATCTAAAGCACACAGAATACAGCGTTCCAAGGTTTAGCTCTAGCTAGCACTGCCATTTCGGGGAAACCGGTCCAAGATGTTGGAAGGTAGCAGGAGTGTCCACCTCCTTTGTTGCTACACTCAGTATTCACTGGACCAGTTCCACTTACCATGAAGATGGACTTATTGGTTCTACAATTACATACTGTAGTCCGTCTGCTTCACTACACACTCTGTAAGTTCACTTTACTCAGTCCCCTTATAGTCAGGACCACCCACTGGACAGCCTTCCTGGACAAATCCACTAGACAATCACACTGGACCAGCAACTGAACAACCCATTAGACACTCAAGACAACCATAGTAGACCACTCACTGAACAACTTTACTGGACCCCCCACAACCGAACAAATCCACTGAACCACTATTGAGAGATCTACCCTGGACCACCTACTGAACAAATCCACAACACAGTAGACCACCCACTAGACAAATTCCCTGGACCACCCTGCCCTCCCCCCCCCCCACTAGACAACCACAATGGAATTCACACATAACCACCCGACTGAGCAAATCCACTGGACCTCCCATTAAACAAATACACCAGACCACCCACTGCACCTCCCCTGGGACCACCAATTAGACAAAACCACTGGACCACCCTCAGGACCACCCCACTGGACAAAGCCACACGCACACCCACTTAGACAACCACACTAGATCACGTGGCATGATGCTAGCTACACTGAAACCCCCTAACGTCTGAGTTAACTTGGAGACACTGCAAAAAACCCATGCAGACACAGGGAGGACATGCAGACTTTACAGTCAAAGGACTTAAGGACCAGAACCCGGGACCGCCCTGCCGTAAAGCCAAAGCCCTCTCCACTAGCCGCTACATCACTGTGCTACACTATTCATGAGGTGAGTGGATGATAAAATGGTGATGTAACTGAACAATTCACCACCACGTCGGATGATAATTGGCTCAACGTTTACACTTTAAACTAAAGGTCAAGTTTCCGCCATTCAGCCGCGTTAAAATCAAACACAGGACGACTACAGGCTGTTAATCACGCAGAGCCGCCGCGCTAAAGCACCGCCATGCATACACGACACCTTCCTTAATCTGAAAGGTGGCCGAGCAGGTGTTCTGCTGGATGAAGATACGGCTTCTGTCATCTCCAGAAAAGGCCACTCGGCCGATGCACCCAGGAGAAGAGCGGTCATTTCCCCTCAGCAGCGAGACAGAGAACAGCCCCGAGCGCCGTGAGCTCTAATCAACCACCTCCGTCTGGCGTCTCCCTCCCCGCTCCCCCTGGTTTGGTCAAATGGGAAGAGGACGCGACGGGCGGACAGCAAAGGCAATCTGGAACTTTAAGAAAGAGACGGAGCGCGAGACGGGAGGCTATTAACATTTAAAGCTCCGTTTACCTTACGTAAACATTTTCTCCGAGAGAGACCGCGAGGCAGACGACTGCAATTAAGCCGCGCCACTCCAGGATTAAAGCGCCGCCTCATCTGCATCGGCTCATCGATTAGAGGAGCCATTACGAGGCCCGGGCCACCGAGGCGGGCACAGGTATCATTACGGCGCGGCTGAACGAATGTGGCCTTACTGTGTCTGTAAAATCGAGCAGATGCTGGCATTTCATTTAAACATCCCGCAAGAATAAATCAGACACGCAGCACTGTTCCAGAAAAACGCAGGGTCCTAACTTACACCCTGCACAAGGCGCGGCTGATGGGCGTGGCCGTCTCAAAATGAGGACCCCCATAGAGCAGGTATTATTAGGGTGGTAGATGACGGCACCTGTATATTCTGATTGGTGTGCTGTTCTCTGTCCAGCAGCACCATCACACACACACTAACATACCACCACCATGCCAGCATCACTACAGTAATGAGAACCATCCACCACCCTGATAAATCCTCCTAGTCAGAGAACATACTAAAGCAGACTAACAACACTGTCCCCTCGCTGGACACCTAATACCCCATTAAAATGCCACAAAAGCTTAAAAGTTTATAGACTGCTCAAAAAACTAAAGGGAACAACACTTGTGGTCCAGTTAGTGTGCAACACTGATTGTGAATCCATTTGACTTGCTGTTGTGCAAATGGAACAGACAACAGGTGGAAATGAGAGGCACTTAGCAAGACCCCCCTATAAAGGAGTGC
>JAOUQT010332148.1:0-24184 GCA_025769995.1 Xyliphius kryptos
CGTGGAACCAGATCAAAGCAGTTAAATCTGCTTGCCCCTGGACCCCCCCACCCTCTCTAATCAATAATCCGTTAAATAATTTGAACATAAGTCTTTTATTCTCAGTATATGACGTAATCCATTATTCCTCTAAAGGCTGGTGGTCAGGTGTAAATGTTGTTTGTTGGATCTTTTGCTCTTTTATTTTAATACTGAACTTTTTAGAAAGTTCCGAGTCCTCAGTCTTGGATCAGAACCAGGAACTGGGTTGTTATTAAAGCTTTGGTTCCAAGCAGAAAGAAGAACGCTCTATAATGTTCTTCGAAGGAGACTTTCACAGAACCGGATTATCTAAAGCAACCTCATTTCATTAATAATTTATTAGAGGGCTTTGAAAAAGCCCTCTATTGCTATTTATTTATTATTATTCTTATGTACAGAATTTAGATTTAGTTTATAAATAAAGCTTTTTGTTTAGATTAGAGAATAAGAACATCTCCAAACAGTTCAACTTCAAAAATGTATTGAACACTGGTGTCTGATGTCATCATATTAAACTATTCTATTATTTAATTACTTTACTCATAATTACGGTAAATGAGACCACGTTTGCTCCTCCCATTCTTTTGTACTCAGTCTGCTGCCATAATAAAACTATATCCTCCTCTTCCTCAGGTGAAGATGGTTCACTTTGGAGTGAGCAGGTTCTTCAGGATTTCTGTCCTCTGTACAGTTTTGCATTTTTTTATTACGAGAGCTGAAGATGACGGTTCACCGGACCTCCCTCGCCTGCGCACTAAACGAGAGTGGGAGTGGAAAACCCTCAGCGTTTATGAGGAATCGGCCCCCGAAAAAATCGGCCAGGTGCAGCACTGACACCATGAATGATCTTTTACGAAGCGGAAAATAAAAAAATCATAAAATACAGATACAAATCAAACCAATCAGATCAATATACTGTATATACATAAAAGTGAAAAACATTCAAATCCAATGAGGAAATGTGTGATGAGGAGCTGCTGAAGAACCCGTTTACTTCAACATTCACTCTCTTTTACACACAAACCTCCACCTGTAAATTTCACCTCTTCATTAATACGATTTTAGGATGTTTAGACCTGAGATGAGTTTGATTTGGGGTGTGTCAGCATGTCTTTGGTTTTGTTAGAACAGGAAAGATACATGTACACGCAAAAGGAAATTTACAAATTCTCCTAATTATCCAACGTGACTTTTAGAGGAAGTGTATCAGAACACAGATCGTTTTGAGATGGCCACGCCCCTTGGTGTAGAAATGTTCAGAAGCACTGGAACTATTGAAAATAGACTGTTGGCAGGCTGTGTTTGAATATATACATATATAGTTATAAACTTTCATAGATTATAGATTTCAATTTAAACTATTTCAAGCATTTTACAGAATTTGGGCTTCCAGCTCATAAAAGTCACGAATACAGGAATTCAAAAAATGAGAACACTGTGGAGAAATCTGTGGAGGTGAGGAACAAAATTCAAACTGGTTGAGGTCCAGTGTGAGATCTCCAGTCAGTCATGATTTGGGGGGCAGTGCCCGGTGCAGGTGTTGCTAAACTTTTTAGAGGACTTCATGATTCCTTCTGCTGAGGATCTGTATGGAGATGTACATTTCATCCTCCAGCAGGACCTGGCCCCTGCCCATGCCACCAGAAGCACCAAAACCTGGACTGATGCCCATGCCATCACAGTGCTGGGAGTTATTGAAGCCCAGATTTCCTTGATGCTTGCTGTCAGCTCTTTGTTGTTGGGTCTGGTGTCCCTCAGCTTCCTCCTGAGAACACCCCATAGATTCTCAATTGGGTTTAGGTCCGTAAAGTTGACTGGCCAGTCAAGCACTGTGATGGCATGGGCATCAAACCAGATTTTGGTGCCTTTGGGGGCATAGGCAGGGGCCAGGTCCACTCTAAAGATGAAATGTTCAGACTCTCAGCGGAAGGAATCATAAAGTCCTCCTAAACATTCTGCTGGACCGTTACGCTGAGCTTGGATTTAAGAGTTTAGCAACAGCTGCACCAGGCACTGCCCCCCAAATCATGACTGACTGGAGATCTCACACTGGACCACAAGCAGTTTGGATTCTGTCTCTTATCTCTACGGTTTAGTAGAAGATCAGTGTGGTACACTCAGTTTAAAACATTCAGCTCTGCGGCAATTTGGACTGATTTCTCCAGTGTTCTCATTTTTTGAATTCCTGTTTTCGTGGCTTTTAAGGATTCAAGGTTTTAAGGATTCAAGGCTTTATTGTCATTTTCATCACATGTAGCATGTCACGAAAACAAAATTATGGCCCACGGACCCAGATTAACCCTGTGAACTTTTTTAAACCTAAAAAAAAACCAATATCTACATTGTATTGTAGATATCTACAATGTACATTATGAGCTGGAAGCTCAAATTCTTTAACAAAAAAAAATAAACCAATAAATACTTGAAGTTGTTTAAATTGTGAGCCTTAAATCCATAATCTATAAAAGTTAAACTTTTTGAATAGAATTATGGAAATCAACATTTCCATGATATGCTAATTTTTTGGATGGAGTTTGTATATATAATCAATGATAAGTTATGTTTAATGATGAAATATGTTTACTAATCAGTGTAAATCTTCCAATAAGCGTCTGACGTTTGACGTTTCGATCTCCTTTAGCTGAAGAACAGTTTTACTGGGGCGAACACAAAGTTCCTGCTCATGGGAGAAGGAGCCAACGACATCTTTGAGTTAAAACCAAATGGAGAGCTGTTTCTTTTGAAGACTTTGGATCGCGAGCAAAAGAGCAAATATAACTTAACGGCTCGGATCCTCCATGTCACAACAAATTCACAGATAGAGGGCGACACTACATTTACTGTGGAGGTTCTGGATGTTAATGACAACACACCAATGTTCTTAGAACCTTACAGTGGATCCATAGCTGAACGATCACCAACGGGTAAGGAGCTCAGCACAACCAGAACCATTACATCAAACACTGAAACCAGTCTGGTACCAAACTCATTACCTTCTAAATTACTGTGGTATGAACTTCATACAGAACCATGAGACTTTGTCATTTCTGTGGATTCATCAACTTTAAATATTGCTGTATTTGTGACATTAGGAAGTGTGGTGATGACAGTGAGAGCCACAGATGCAGATGATCCCAAAACTCCCAACGGCAAATTCACCTTTAAGCTGCTGAATGGAACCGACACATTTAAAATCAGCCAAACAGGTCAGGAACCGTACTGCACTGAATACAGTCACCACCACCATTACTACCACCCACTCAATATGTGTGTGTGTGTGTGTGTGTGTGTGTGTGTATGTAGATGGTAAGATAGCAACATTGGTGAATAATCTGAATCGTGAGGCCCAGAATGAGTATAAGCTGCTGGTCGAGGTGTCGGATCTTCCGGGAACAGGGGGAGGAAAAAGCAGCTCCACCATCATCACCATCCAAATAAACGATATCAACGACAACATGGCCGGGTTCTCCCAAAGTATGTATGATTCTCTAAACAGAACCACGAACAGATCATTAATGACATGTTTTTCACGTCTCTAATCTGTTTGTTTTTTGAGTCATGACTTTTTTAAGGTTCCATCACCGTGATACAGATGTATCACTCTATTAAAGACTATCTTCCCAGCGCTTCCCTCAGAGCCCCATCAGGATCTCTAACTTTCTCCATTTTAGTTTATTGTCATCTTTTTCTTGGTGATATTTATGGTTCTGTGGTGGTTGAGTGTGGGTTTTAACTCCACTCCAATTCCGTCTTAATTTGTGGTTTTAATGTCAGGATCTTATTTTATTTATAGGACATTATAAATTTGATGTACCTGAGGACAAAAGTCTGGGTTCCACAATCGGTCTGATGAACATCAGGGATCCGGATGAGAAACAGAATAAAAATCCCTCATTGATTCTGAGAAGTGAACTGTTCGATGTGGATCTGAACCAGAATAAAGACGCAATTCTGATTCTCAAACAAGTAAGAAGTTCTGCTTTATTCACAAGAACATGTACAGTGTGTTCTACTAGTGGTATTAAAATGTTCCCTCACATCATCAGCGTCTCTCCATACAACTGTTAAAGCTGATCAGATGAATGTATCTTTATAATTAGGAGGTTGAAGCACTCAAATTTTGGGCTAAAATGATCCTAGAACATCTCCACATCTCTGTATGACCAAAGCTCTGTGGACTGCAGAATCTTCTGCATTACAATAAAGTTCTTCAAGGTTTAGATCTAGCCTCTGTAACTCTGAATGAGTTCTAAATGAGAGTGTGGAACCAAGAGAACCAGAGCTGAGGAGGTTTCAGTAAATTGTTCAACATGTGCAGTGAACGTTTTGTATGGTATTGTAATGTCCATCTTCCCTAACAGAAACTGGATTACGAGAACAAGAGGACTCACATCTTCACTGTGGAAGTTGAAGAAGACGTTGTGGTTTCGAATCCTGAAAATCAAGTACGCATTCAGAAGGCAGAGGTCATTATTAATGTCCAGGATGTGGATGAACCTCCAGTCTTCAGTCAGGCTGAGTACAACTTCACAATCAAAGAAGGACCACAATCTCGATCTGTTATTGGATCCGTTTCAGCATCGGACACCGACAGCACCAAATACAGAATAAAGTACAGTCGTTGTTTTTTTACACAAAAAGCTTCTGGTTTGAAATTTATTGTGAATGGAATGATGTTTGTAGATATTGTAAGATTCTATTTGAAGAGAATAATATATGAATTGGGATGCTGATGTTCTAGATACTCTATTGAAGATCCAAAAAGTCCGGTGGAGATTAACAGTGAAACTGGAGTTCTGACTCTGATTGAAGAACTAGATCGAGAACTTCAGCCTTCACACAAGTTCTATGTTACAGCTGAGGAACGTGCACTAAATGGTCTGTTTAACACTTACATACACAATTACATACAATACACACTAATGCATAATCCACACAACAACTTATATACACAACTGCACTATATGTACAACCAACCTTTACACACAATAACCTCAGCCGCATGTAAAATAGTGTTTGTGTGTTTTTGTGTGTGTGTGAACTCAGGAATGAAATCATATGTTATGGTGACTATTTATGTGGAGGACATTAATGATAACGAGCCAGAGCTGGTCAATAAGGGCGAGATTTACGTCTGTGATAACGATCAGAACGGAACCGTGAGTACCAGACCCGTTTGGATTTTAAACTCAGAATGAAGTCAATACATCAATAATCAATACTGCAGTTGATAAGCTGTAGCTAACATATTGGTAATTGAAAGTAAATGTATGACTAAAAGGAACTACACAGGAACTAAATACAGGTTCTGGTCATTAAATTTATTTATTTCATTGATTCCCTTCCAAAAGTCAAAGTTGTATATTATATTTATTCGTTACACTCAGACTGATATGTTTCAAATGTTTATTTCTTTTTATTTTGATGATCATAACTAACAACTAATGAAAATCCCAAATTCTGTATCTTACAAAATTGGAATATTACTTAAAACCAGTACAAAAAAGTATGAAGATGAAAAGTATGAGTGTACAGCACTCAGTATTTAATAAGGTGCTCCTTTGGCCTGGATTACTGCAGCAATGCGGCGTGGCATGGAGTCGGTCAGTGTGTGGCGCTGCTCAGAGGTTCTGAGAGCGCAGGTTGCTCTGATGGTGGCCTTCAGCTCTTCTGAATTGTTGGGTTTGGCGTTTCGCAGCTTCCTCTTCACAACATCTCATAGATTTTCTGTGGGCTTTAGTTCAGGCGAGTTCGCTGCCAGTTAAGAACAGGGGTACCATGGTCCTTAAAGCAGGTACTGGTAGTTTTGGCACAAATGAAATTCTCCATAAAGTTGATTAGCAGCAGGAAGCAGGAAGTGCTCTAAAACTTCCTCGTAGACAGCTGCGTTGACTTTGAACCTCTGAAAACACAATGGAGTGACACCAGCTGAAGACATGGCTCCCAAACCATCACTGACAGTGGAAACTTTACACTGGACCTCAAGCAGCGAGGATTCTGTGGCTCTCTTCTCTTCATTCAGACTCTGGGAGCTTGATTTTCAAAATGCAAACTTTTCTTTCTTCAGAGAACAGAACTCTGGAGCATTCAGCAGCAGTGCAGTCCTGACGCTGTCTCTCGTTCAGGGGCGGCCGAAACGCGGAATGCGCAGCTGAAAGTCATGTCCTGCAGATGTCTGTGTGTGGTGCCTCTTGAAGCTCTGACTCCAGCTGCAGTCCACTCTTTGTGAATCTCCCCCACATTTTTAAAAGGCTTCTGGTTCACATTTCTCTCCAGGGGACACTTATACACTTTTTGGGACCACATCTTTTTGTTCCCTTTGCCTCTTTATTAATGTGCAATCATCTATCAATGACCTTTTGAATCTCGCCCTCTTCGTGCAAGGGGTCAATGGTCGTCTTTTGGATGACAGTTAAGTCCGCGGTCTTCCCTTGATTGTGTAATCTACAGAACCAGACTGAGAGAGCATTTGAAGGACTTTGCAGGTGTGTCGAGTTTATTAGCTGATTGCTGTGTGGCACCAGGGGTCTTTAATTTTGAACCTTTTCACAATTTTCTGAGACTGAATTTGGGGTTTTTATTAGTTGTCAGTTATAATTATCAAAATTAAAGGAAACAATCATTTGAAACATATCAGTCTGTGTGTAATGAATAAATATAATGTACAAGTTTGACTTTTGTAATAGAATTACTGAAATAAATCAACTTTTTCAAAATATACCAACACCTTAACTGAACTCAGTGAGAAAACGCAGCTGATCCTGATCATTTGTTTTGCTCAATGTATTCATTAGAATCTGTTGGTTATCTCATTCATTATCCTCTGCTTAATCCTCTATAAGCGTTACGGGGGGGGTTCCCCATGCCCATCCAGGGGAGAATGTCTCGGGAGCTGTGCAGATACACCAGAACAGGGTGCCAACCTATCGTGAAGCCACATGAAGAGTATTTAGTTGACCTTAAATCCATATTTTTGGACTGTGGGAAGAAATTGGGGAACCCGAAGGAAATCCCAGTGGATATGGGGAAAACATGGAAACGCCATCCAGATTGGGATTCAAATCCCCAGCGCTGAGAGGAGAACGTGCCAACCACTAAGCCACTGTGCTGCCCAAAGTGAGCTTCCTGTTTTCAGATTGTGTGCATAGTTTCAATATGCCACTCAGCGCGTGGGGGAGGGGGGAGGGGTCTCGGTTTGAATCCCAATCTGGGTGGAGTTTCCATGTTCTCCCTGTACCACATGGATTTCCTCCAGGTTCTCAGGTTTCCTCCCACATTCCAAAAACATGGATCGAAGGTAAACTGAATGCTCTAAAATTGTGTGTGTTTGTGAGTGAGTGTGACAAGCGATGGATTGTCGCCTTGCCCAGGGCGCGAGACAATCTCTAGTGGCTGGGGAACCCACCCTTTGTGGAGTTTTCAGTAGTTGGTCATTTTGAGATCGTGTTGAGAGCTTTGAGAAACTGAGCCATTTGGAAAGAAATTTAGTAATATTTATAATTTATTGTCTTTTGCAGCTTGTTGGAACCATTGGTGCCACTGATAAAGATGTGAACTTGGAGAAATTTCACTTCACTCTTGCAAAAATGAACTCAAACTTCTCTTTAGTTGATCATAAGGGTGAGTGTTTCCTTAAATCCATTAACCCATAATACACCTGAACTTTATGATGAGTAACATCTGCTCAATTAGAACATTAATCAGATATCAGACCATCTCTCAGGATTACTTGCAAATTTTCCTCTTTTTCAAAGTAAAACACATAATGCAATTTACAAACCATCTTGTCCATTTCACAATTTATTAATGCCTGTGCGGCAAGGTGGCTTAGTTGTTAGCACGTTCGCCTCTCAGCGCTGGGGATTCCCAGTTCGAATCCCAATTTGGGTGGAATTTCCATGTTTTCCATGTGTCCGCATTATTTTAGCATGTAGTCCTATTATCAGCAATTCTCATTCCTCTGCATGAATCTAAAGGTAAGGATGTTATTGGGCTGGCTGATTGTTAGGACGCTCTTGCTCAATTGTGATGCACAACTGAAGGTCGTTATACGAATAAGTGAGCACAAGAGGGAGCACAACATTCTGGGTTAGTTCAGTATCTGAAGCCTCAGCGGTTGTTGGTTTGCTTACAGACTCAAAATGTCCAGAAAGAAACAACGTTGTTTAGAGAGCCGTCAGTCCGTCGTTGTGTTAAGGAAGGAAGGCGACTCGATGCCAGAAATTGCCAAGAAACTGAAAATATCTCACCATGCTCTTAACTACTCCCTATGAAGAGTGACACACACTGGCTGTAACAAAGACAGAAAACCGAATGGGAGGCCCCGATGCACAATTGTGCAAGAAGATAAATATCTTAGAGTGTGCAATAAAAAGACTGCAGTGGGTCAGTGTGAGGTTTGGCTTTTTCTTGGCAATTCTGCCATGAAGTCCAGCTTCCTAAAGTCACCTCTTGACCGTTGATGCTGACACTGGTGTTTGACGGGTTCCATTTAGTGCAGATCTCAGTTGACCGCCGATGAGGCGTCTGTCTCTCAAACTGCACACTCTAAGATCTTTATCTTCTTGCTCAGTTGTGCATCAGTGCCTCCTACTCCATTTTCTTTCTTTGTTAGAGCCAGTGTGTGTCACTCTTTAAAGGAAGTAGTTATTTTTTCAGTTTCTTGGCAACATCTGGCATTGAGTGCCTTCCTTCCGTGACACAATGGACTGACGGGTTTCTAAAGAAAGTTGTTTTTTTCTGGTCATTTTGAGTCTGTAAGCAAACCAACAACTGCTGATGCTTCAGATACTGAACAAACCTAGAATGTTGTGCTTCCTTTTATGTGTAACGTTTTTTAGCTGTGCATCACAATTGAGCAAGAGTGTCCTCACAACCAGTCAGCCCAATAACAGCCATAACTTGGATTGGCGACCAAACCAGGAGATTTAGGCAGAGGACTGAGAACTGCTGAGAATAGAACTATATGAAAAATAAGCTTCTATACAAAAATAGGATTTAATACAAATATTTTTATTCTTAAAAAATGATCTAATTCACTTAAATTCATTGTGAAATGGACAATATTGTTTGTAAATTGCATGACATTGTATTTTTCTTCAAAAAGAGGCAAATTTGCAAGTGATCCTAAACTTTAGAGCGGTAGTGAATGTTCTCAGGTCATTCCCTCCACTGTGACCGTACTGGATTTACTGTACGGTTGTGTTTGATTGTCGAACAGATAACACAGCCAGCATCTATGTGACTCACGGGGGATTCAGCACTGAGAGATCGCAGGAGAACGTTCTGCAAATCGAGATCACCGATGGAGGAAATCCACCTAAGAAGAGCGTCACTGCACTGCCATTAAAAATGTGTAAATGTGACCAAAACCGGCTGAGCGAGTACTGCTTCAGTTACAGCAGATCCAGCGTCAGCGTGAGCGCACTCATCGCCATCCTGCTCTGCATCATCACCATCCTCGGTAAGATCAGAAGATCTCGCGTTCTCCTTCTTCCATCAGAGGAAGTTGAGGATGTGCGGAGTCGTGTGTGTGGAGAACCTGTATTAACTGTAATGTATTTTAGAGAACTTAATAATTCAAGGTATTAATGTAACATTTTGTATTGCTTTGATTTTGTTAGTGATCGTAATTCTGTTCGTGCTGCGTAAACGCTACCAAAAGGAGTCGCTGGTCGCTCTGGGTAAACCCTCAGGGGAGATTCACGAGCAGCTGGTGAGCTACGACGAGGAAGGCGGTGGAGAAATGGACACGAACGGCTACGACGTCTCCATCCTCAGCTCCGTGCGACAGGACGCCGGGGTATCGTCCCCCGCCATGTACGCCGTCGTCAACAAACCCCCGGCGTGTAAAAACGACATGGCCGTAATGATCGAGGTGAAAAAGGACGAGGCCGACCACGACCGCGACGGCGGGCCGTACGACACGCTGCACATTTACGGCTTCGAGGGATCGGAGTCGCTCGCCGGGTCGCTGAGTTCGCTGGACTCCGGATCGTCGCATGGCTCCGAGATCGATTACGACCTGCTGAACGACTGGGGTCCCAGATTTAAGACTCTCGCTCAGCTGTACGGTTACGACGACGACGCAGCGTACTGATCACACGTGCAGATGTCACGTTCCTCAGGTTTAAGAACTACACGTCATGGTGACGCTTGGGTAAATGTTCTTATATTAACAGTTCCTTTTAAATGAAACATCATTTACTCTTAAAAACAAATTTTACGTTTATGAAAATTAAGGGAAAAAATTGGTCTAGTTTTTTTTAATATTAGTAAAATCGCCCCTATTAGGATCTAAAAAATAAATATACAATCAATTTTAAAGCCTCCATATTTAACCAGTCACATTTATCACCAGTAAAAGGTTCAACCAGGATATGCTGGGATAGGCCCTAAATTAGATGAATGAGTAAATGAATAAATTGGTTTGTTGTTGGTTATTTCGTTCCCTGGTTGATCAACATTCTTAATTCTCTCTCTGATGATGTCATAGTACCTATCTGTGATTGACGGTGATGGATTTCTTTACTTCTTGTGTACTGTGAGTTTGATATGTTCTCCACAGTCCGTTCTCGTGCTGTTCAGTGGAATTCTGCTCGATTATTTTGTCTCTTGTTGGATCTGCTCATGTTTCTTCATGTTGAAATGTGAAGCAGAAGATACGAAGCTTCTCCACCTCCTGACTCTCCAGCTGTAACATCAGCAGTTCCTACAGAAGCCGGTCCGTCGGCGAGCGGGAGGTCGAGGTCAGGCGGAGCAGGAATAGAGGAAGCACCATAACAAGGCGCTGACAGAATTAAAGACTGCTCTGATTTTATTGGACAAAAATCACATGCAGGTCTCAGGGGTCCAATCGGATCAGCGATCAGGAAGTGCGTCGGCGCTGCAGCTCGCATGGTCTTTATGTTCGAGAGTTTTATTATACCTTCTTATCGAACAGGAATTGGTCATTCGTTTTTAATTAATCAACTAATTCTTGTAGTTTAGAATTTTATTGTTTTTGTTGTTTATTTTTTTAACACTCACTTTATAAAGCTTCACTAACGTCAACAAAAGTATTCAGACACCTTCCCTTTACACCTACAGGAGGCATTGATCCACTTTGTAGCTTCAACTCTTCTGAAAAGGAATTCTATGATATTTATCAGTTGGATCCGTTCCTTCAGAAGATTGTGTGAGAGGTCAGATGGGTGGTGGATCGGTGAACATTGCGCTTTATTGTTGATGGATGTTGGTCATGGTGAGAAACAGAGTGGCGAACCTGACCCGCTGCTCAATCCAGAACCTCTCAAGCTCGTTTGGGTTCCTTCTCACACTTTTTAAAGTATATTAACAATGAAATCCATCATTTAAAGATTTTATATTTTTACCTTTTAAACTTCTGTACACAATAACCGGATGCTGTTCATCTCCACACTATCAACAAACCCCACCCTCTCAATCAGCCCCTTCCTGTCAAGGAACTTGGGTTCTTGTTCTCTTATCTGTTGAGTGGAACGCCACATGGGATCCAGTTTCCTGTTTTTCTTATTTTCAACAGTTGAAAGGGTTTGTTTAAAAAAACAGCTGGATTCATTTGACTCACGTGACTTTTTTTTTAAAGCTGTTGGTTTTATAGGTTTAGTGTAAGGTATATGTATATATAACTCTAAGGTATATGAATGTGTAGAAACACTGATTACATGGAGAAAGATCATCAGATCTGGAACCAGACTCTGTTCTGTAACATGAAATTTGTACTGTGTCTTTCTTATTGATTTAATAATAAACTTTTTTTTCAGACTTCAGTTTCCTGACCACCTTCTAAAATTATACTCAGGACCTCCGACATGAAAATCAACAGAAAACATCACCTTCTGACTCGGTTCTAAAAGTAGACTTACCAAACTGAACTGAACCCAAAATTAACACATTACTGTAAATCTGCACCGCCCGACGCAGCAGTTTCAGCACTGGGCCACGGACACTGCCCCCTAGCGGAAAGATGCAGTTTCAAGAGCGCGATTCTAAACAACAGTGTACAACACAGCACGTCCACACGGTGGAGCAACAGGAAACCTTGTTCTGGAGCACATAATTATAAAAGGCTCATTCTAGGTTTTCAAAAAAAAAGTTATAGTCTGTTGTATGCAATTATCATTGTAAATATGAATATTCGTGTACTACAAAGTTAGTCTTCACTCACTCACACACACACACACACACACACACACACACACACACACACACACAAAAGCACAACACACACAAAAGCACAACACACATGAAAAACACGGCCATTTTTGCTTCCTAAAAAAATTGCAAACATGAAAATTCCGTGTAATACACAATCATGTCCAGAAGGCGGCGACAGATCCTCAACCACAAAGCTCTACAAAAAACATAAATCAGTGTCTTTGTTGTATATTCGTTTTTTCAACACTTTCAGTTTATAAAGCTTCACTAACTTGAACAAAAGTATTCAGACACCTTCCCTTCACACCCACAGGTCCAGAAGGTGGCGACAGATTCTTCAAATCAACCACGAAGCTCCTTGTTTACTCTAACTATAAAATCTCACTTTACGTATTTTATGACAAAATATGTGGCAATTTAATTAAAGTTTGAAACCATTGGACATTTCATTTAAAAATCACAAAGGAAAAGAGATGGGTGTAAAGAGGAGGAGTGATGGAGGGAGAGTAGGATGGAGCGGGGAGGAGGATGTTGTGGTTGGTGGCTGGGGTTTGTCTCCTCCTCTCATTTGGGTGTGAATGAGTGAGTCTGCTTCAGAGGATGAGTGTGTGTGTGTGTGTGTGTGTGTGTGTGTGTGTGTGTGTGTGTGTGTGTGTGTGTGTGTGTGTGTGGGGGGAGATGAGAGGGAGCATGGTGTGATGAAGCTCATGGTCTTTCTGCTGCTTCACCTGAACTTTACGGAATATTTATAAAAGACTTCAAAGATCAGGATAGAATGGAACATAGACCTGAGGTAACACACACACACACACACACACACACACACACACACACACACCTGTAGACCAAGGAGCATTACACACCTGTGAGATATTAATTAATTACCATTAAAGCAGAATAAATGATGAAAGGTACGGAGTTTAATTAGAATGAATAAAAAGTGAGATGTTGCAGATGTGCAGTGAAGCTGATCACATGATGCATGTTGTCTGTTACAGATGATCATTATTAGCGTTAATAAACTGAGTCTGTGTGAGGTGTAAACACTGATCGTCTTGGTTCTCCTTCCATCAGGAGAGGAGGGAAAAGCAGGACGGCGGCGGATGAACCCAAACGTTCAGGTAAATAAAGCAAATGAGTTCTGATTATGTTTTAGTCAAAAAAAAAAATTGTTGGTCAGAAGGTTTAATTACATCAGAATGACTTTTAATTATTTTTTTCTGACACAAACCTTTATTGTGTGTGTGTGTGTGTGTGTGTGTGTGTGTGTGTGTGTGTGTGTGTGCACGCATGTTTCCATCACTGAAATCTAATCTTCAGACACTGATTTGAGGAACACAGGTTGCTGGCGGCGGCGCCGCTGTGTGTTAGTGTGTGGTTTAATGTCATGTGACCTTTCAGTAACCTGGTTGTGGAGGGGAGAATGATGTTCAGTTACTGCAGCTGTAACACGATGAGACCTGAACGCACCCTCAGCTCACACATCCATCCTCCACAATCAGGTTCAGACCAGAGACTCAGAGGACAGAAACGACGGAGTTGAACCCGGAACTGGACATGATCTACAGTGTCCAGTTTAAAAAGAACTAACTAAATACATATCTTACTGTCCCTGATTTGCTGGATGGGGAAGAGGTCAGTGTGGGTCAGTTTACCAAACTCCTTCATCCTCACCCGTGTCCTTATGTTCCCTGAGTCATGTTGAAACAGAAACGGGCCTTCCCCAAACTGTTTCCACACTGTATACACTTTGTGGTATCTGTTTAGCTGGTTTGAATCTTGATCGGAGTTGATTTCCATGTTCTCCCTGTGTCCACATGGGTTTCCTCCGGGTTCTCCGGTTTACTCCCACAGTCCAAAAACATGGATTCAAGGTAAATTAAATGCTCTAAATTGCCCCTATAAGCTGTGTGTGTGTGCGTGTGCTCAGTTATAGATTGGTAGCCTGTCCTGGGTGTATTTGCACGACACCCAAGAAGTTCCCCCCTAGATGGGCATGGAGAACCCCCACCCCCGTGCCCCTCATTATTTGATGTTTAAACAAAATAATAAAGCAATAAGGTACGAGAGGTTGTGCATTATTGTGAATAAACCACGGGAAAGATGTGTTTTTACATTTGCATTGGGACATGATCCAATCCATTATTTTAAAATGAACCCTGAGCGCAAGTAAAAGATTACCGGTTTCTTTAACAATCAACTACTGCCATCTAGTGGCCAAATTACAAAAAGCAGCAAAACTGCATTTCTACGAATGTGACGCGCTTAGAGGTGTGTGTTATTGTGAATAATGTCACGGCTAGACAAGTGGCTCAGCCAATCAGATTTAAGGCGGGGAACTACCCGTTTTATAAAGATGTTTATATTGTTACCATCCCATTCTGTGACTCGGACAGTAATGACGTTTAGGAATTAATGTTCACTTTTTATTTTAAACTTTAACTGGGCGGCACGGTGTCTTAATGGTTAGCATGTTCGCCTCTCAGCACTAGGGGGTTCCCGGTTCGAATCCCGATCTGGGGAAAGTTTTCATGTTCTCCCCGTGTCCGCGTGGGTTTCCTCCGGTTTCCTCCAACAGTCCAAACACATGGTTATGAGGTAAACTGAATGCTCTAAATTGCCCTGTATAGTGAGTGTGTGAGTGAGTGAGTGTGTGCCCAGTGATAGATTGGCGCCTGGTTGTATCTGGTTGTATCTGCCCAGCGTCCGAGATGTTCTCCTCTGGATGGGCATGGTAAACCCCACCGCGACCCTTGTAGAGAAATAAGCGTAAAATATAAGGTGTTAAAATAGCAGGCCGCAGAAGTTAGCGCACACCTGGCTCCTAACGGCAACAACAAAGAATCTGTGTGGTTTATTAGATGACGTCCAACACACACCCATAAATCATAAAGACACACTGATGCTCTAAATCAAGCTGCGAGGTGTGTGGTTGCGGTCTCGCTGAGCCCCCTGAGCTGCTTAAAGAGCAAATAAACCTCCACAGGGTCCTGAAGTGTACGGATGGTAGAGGTTGTAATAAAAGCAACGGAGTGGATCGGCATTAGGAACACAATTGCACACATTTTGTGAAAGATCTGGATGTTTCTCAGACTGAACTCCTTATTGGATATCATTAATAATTCATCAACCGATGAGCAGAATGTGGGAGCGGCTGCAGGAGGCAGGAAATGAGGTAATGAGGAGAGTAGAGCAGGAGTAATAACGCTCCCTCTACAGTTGGAAGGCACGGGGTTTGAGATGTGGCTGTGCTTACATTGTTGGGAGTTAAAGGTTCTCCTTGATTAGGTTGAGCTTCCTGTGATGTCATTAGTCTGCAGTGTGACTGTGGGCATGCTGCCCTGTGCAGGCTGTGTGCCCTCCTGCCTCAGTGCCAGTTTCAGCTCCATAACGATAAACAGGAGTCTCTGAATAATTGAGACTTAAAGAATAAAGTACAACCTTTAGTCCTAAACTAACGCTGATCTAATCCTACAGAACATCCAGATAATCTCACCGTTCAAAGGATTAAATATTCTCTTCTTCGGGGTGCAGCACTCACTCATCACTAATTCTCCTGCTTTCTGAGTAACTACAGATCTTGGCATTGTGAGTACCTACCATGTCCTTGGAAACAGGTTCTCGCTTTCCTAAGTTCAATTGTTAGAACTTCACCATCAAATGCAGCACCCTGGATGGATTGGGGTCTTGGCGAGTACTTAGAAAGTGTAATTTCTTATTGTGTCCTTAAAAAACCTACTGATAAATTCCCCTAGAAGGCGAGCGCGTGGACGTCATAGTCCCAACTCACACTATATACATTCCAAATTTTTAATCGGCCCAAACCTCACTCTATTATTACACAGTGGAGGAAATAAGTATTGCCCTTAGGCCTGTGCCCTTAGAAGAAACAGCCCCGGAACATAATACTTCCACCACCATGCTTGACAGTGAAGATGGCGTTTTTAGGGTCATATTCTGTATTTTTTTCCTCCAAACACAAGATGAGTTGAGGTCAAAGAGCTCAATTTTAGTCTTATATGACCACAGCACTTTCTTTTGACCACAGTACAAGTCTCTCTAAATCATTAAAATGTGATTTGGCAAATTTGAGGTGGGCCTGGACGTGAGCCTTCTTTAGCAGAGGAACCTTGTGTGCACTGCAAGATTTTAAACCAACATTAGTCATGTTTTTTTGGGGATCAAATACTTATTTCCTTTAATGAAATGCAAATTATTATTTATTTAAACATTATTTAATTTTCTTTATTTTCAGAATCAGTGGAGGATCAAATACTCATTTCCTCATTACTGTATGTTCAACTAAAATATATAAACTCCAAAGCCATCGGTCATTTAAAAACTACTAGTTTCGACTAGTTCCTTATAAATTAGACCGCAGTAAATATTTGCGCAGAATAAATTCAGCTGCTCGATGAAATCAGGAGCCTGATGAATGTGAGGAACTGAATGGAGTAGCATCCCAACTCTAATCTATCCTTCTGCATTACCCTGATATGGCCCGAGCCAAAGTGTCCATCTGCATCAGATCGGTTCCCTCTAATCTGCTTTAAATGAAACAGAAGAGGCTCTCAGATGGATCCACAGTGCTCCACAGGAAAACCAGGCCCAGGGTCTCCAGCTTTTTAAAGTACCTTGTATTTAAATCCCATAAACACCTTTACAAATCTGATCATCAATAACTCGGATCAACTCCATGTTTCCAGGCACTGACCTGAACCAGAAGCCTGTATGAACCTGAACTGGAACCTGCTCGTTACAGGAACCATTTAAAGCCCTGTTGATCACTAATGTGACTTTAATGGACAACGTCTGCAGGACGAATTATCATTAAGTCAGGTTCTGTTCTGATCCGGCTCGACTCGGACATGATGTCACATGATTGATCTCATATTGATTCCTGCTCTGTCATCATTCCCTGTAGTCTTCAGTCAGTTCATATAGGCTTCACAAAGTGTTCTCTCAGGTTGTATAGGTCAAGTGTCTACATACTTTAAACCACACGATGTAATCGCTAAAATCCATTAGTCTGAGTGCTGAAAATTCAGCTCAGAATTCCTGGAATATTTCTGTTCAATCACGTCTCTGTAAAGTGAGTCAGCAGTCGGTAACTGAGGATCAATCAATCCATTTGACTCATTTCAGCATTTCTTTGAGGCGAAAAGTTGAAATCTGAGTAAATGTGGCTCGAATTCTGATTCTGAGACTCCATTTTAACAGAGATGTCCATAATACAAACGGACTCTCTTTCCAGGTTCAGCTCAGTGTCATGTGACCTTCTCCTTCAGATCACCATGTGAATGTCTGTGTTACTAAACGATTCGTTAAAGATTCTTTAATTGTTACTTTGGGCGGCACGGTGACTTAGTGATTAGCACGTTCTCCTCTCTGCGCTGGGGATTCCCGGTTCGAATCCCAATCTGGGTGGAGTTTCCATGTTCTCTCTGTGTCAGCATGGGTTTCCTCTGGGTTCCTCCCACATTCCAAAAACATGGCTTCAAGGTAAATTGAATGCTCTAAATTGCCCTGTATAATGTATGTGTGGATGTGTGAGTGAGTGTGTACCCAGTGATGGATTGGCACCCTGTCCTGGGTGAATCTGCCCATTCTCCCCTGGATGGACATGGGGAACCCCACTGCGACCCTCATAGAGGAATAAGCGGAAGATAATGGTTACTTTGAAGTGGGAGATGGTATTCAAACCTTCAGAACCTTCAAAGTGCCATCAGGCAGGGCAGTTTCTAACCCTCAACCAAGTAGTCACTGGAGTCCCACAGGGTTCAGTACTTGGATCCCTCCTCATCAGTCAGAAGGTTGAAAGTTCAAATCCCAGGTCTACTGAAGTTACCAATGTGGGTCCTGGAGTAAGACCCTTAACCCTCATTGCTTCAGTGTGCTGCATCAACCCCGATGTTCTGATCTTAACCAAGTTGGAATTCTTGTGTGTTGTTTTGGATAAAAGCATCAGCTAAATAACTAAATGTAGTGTTGATGTAGTTCTACATTTGTGGTAATGGTGCTACGTGTGTTGTTCTTTGTGGCCCGGTTGTGGTTCTGAATGGAATGGACTTACTGATACACAGCTACAGTTATATTTTCAGATTCAGCGAGAGTCAGTTGCTCAAAATGAAAGTTTTTTTTGGGTCAGCCCCTGATGTTAGATGAGGATAACCTGATTCAGGGTTCCACTGAAACAGGAACATTCCTTCTCTAAACCTTTAGAACAGTTGGAGGAATTTGAGGAGCTGGATTGTGATGAGGTTCTGCAGCTTCACCGATGAACCAGACTCTAATGATCATCATTATAATAAAAAGAATGAGTTATCGTTCTCATTCCCATTATCATCAGAGAGCATGTTTAGAACCTTCACTCTGTCTGGCTGTGAGCTGACCTCGGATTCCCTTTCACTCTAAATTGATTTAAAAAGGTTTCTGTTAATCTGGTGTTCACTCTGCGGTCTCACTCTCTGTCTGCCGGTCTCTGTTCATCTCTTTCTTACTGTCTCGTATCACTTTACCTTCTGTAAACAGAAGGAGATCAAACTAACCCAGTACTGAAAGTGTGAAGTTCTCCAGAGACTGTGTGTATCTTACTGCACAAACCTGAACTAAGGTTCCCCTCCATGGGAGAACATATTGGGTGCTGGGCAGATACATCCAGGACAGGGTTCCAATCCATCACTGGGTGCACACTCACTCACACAGACACTATACTGGTGCAAAACAATTCATCTTAAATCCTTTATTGGACTGTGGAAGGACACAGGAGAACCTGGAGAAAACCCACACAGACACAGGGAGAACATGGAAACTCCACCCAGATCGGGATTCAAACCTAGATCCCGGACACTTTTATCCAAAGTGACTATCAGGTATCCAACAGGAGCAATGAGGGTTAGGGGTCTGGCTCAAGGACCCACACTGGTAATTGCAGTGGAGCTGGGATTTGAACCCACAGCCCATATATTGCCAACCCAACACCCAAACCACTGAGCTACCAACACCCATGTGCACTGTTTAAGATCATTATTTTAAGAAATATTTAATGGTATTTTGTGTTTGTAGCTATAAGAATCATCATCATCATCATTATTATGACCTGCTGTTTTATACTCTGTCCATTAAACAAAGTGCAGCTGCACAGAAGAAACAACCCTGCAGTTCCACTTTAGATTCAATCAGCTCACCATTACATCATCGACCGTGTGTGTGTGTGTGTGTGTGTGTGTGTGTGTGTGTGTGTGTGTGTGTGTGTGTGTGTGTGCATTTACAGGACATTGGACCCAGCACTGCTTAACCCATGATTACTGCTGTGAAGATGTGCGTGTTTGCCTCTCCACTAATGGTAGCAGGTATCGTGATCGGACTCGTGCTCTTCCTCTCCGTCATCATCATCATCATCGGAAGCATGAAGAAGAGGAAAAGTGTTAGTTTAAACACAGATGGTTAGTAACTGAATTCATCATTATCATTACAGCATCCCATCAGACAGAATACAGCTCCCACTGTAACACCATTCCTGACCACTGGGAGTCTCAGGGAGGGCACCTCCTCATTTCTCCTGCAGGAGAGTTCATCATATCTCAGTATAAACTGCTTGTAACTCCTGAGTAACTGAGAGGTGACTCTCATTAGATGTTCACTGTGTCTGTTGACATGTTCCTTTCTTCAGGGTTCTCATATGGAGGTTCTGTGGGCGACCTGAGGTCTGTGTGTATTGATGATTTTCCACCAGCTTCTGATTTGGATCTGGAGATGATTTCATACTTCGACATCACTTATCCTGATGCACCACCTCAGTAAGTCTCTGCCTCTGTTCTCCACCATTGAAACACGTTAAAACTGCATCGCAGGGACAAACATGTTTTGTCTTACTGTTGCTATGCTAATGACGCTTCATTTGGCTTTTCCCCCTGATGACTTCTCCATCTAGAATTGGATATCCAAGCCTCACCAACATATGGATGACGGCCCGTCATCTCAAACTAAATCTGGCAAAAACTGAGTTACTCATCATTCCAGCTAAACGCTAAATTAATCATGACCTGACCTGACCTTCCAAACCGTTGACTCCACAGTCTCTCCCACCGACTCGGAATCTTGGTTTTTCAATCGTCACTCATCTTAACCTCTTTAAAACTGGCCGTTCCTGCAGATTCATTCTGTACAACAGGAAAATCACACCTTTCTTTATGTAACAGGCTACTCAGCTGCTGGTCCATCCTATCCCAGCTGCACTATTGTAATGCTTTGCTTGTCGGTCTACCAAATTCCACAATCAGGCCCCTACAGCTGGTTTAGAAGTTCAAGTACATTTTTTATACAGCGCCCAAAGAGCAAGCTGAAGTGACAGTGGCAAGAAAAAACTCCCTGCAGAACTCTGCAGCGCGACTCGTGTTCAACCAAACAAAACAAACTCATGTCACTCCATTGGCTCCCTCTAGCTGCTGCATTCAGAACAAGGCACTGCCTCTGACAATTTCTGGATCTGCTCCTCTTACCTTCAATCCATATTTACTAAACACACTCTAACTCAATACACTTCCAACTCACCAAGGCGCCAATTCTCACTCTGTATCGTTCACCACGGCTAAATGGTGGAACGATCTTCCAAACACAGTGCTTAAGGCTCTCACCAAGTTCAAGAAACCTCTCAAAACGCACCTCTTCCTCAGACAATTATTATAATTAAAAAAAAAGCCAGATTGAGTAATGTGCAGGTTCTGATGATACTACAGTTTAGCTGTTTTTTTCCAAAATGGTAGACTTGTGTTGTTCTCTCATTTGTAAGTCGATTTGTCTGCTTAATAACTCAATGTAAATAATAAGAATGGTCTCTGGACTGTAAGGTGTTTGTGGGTTGTGTACTGTGTGTGTGCGTGCACAGAAGCACCAGCTCTTTAAACGCCACAGGTTTTGGGCTCATGTGTGGCCTGAGCTCAGAGTTCCACCTCCACCATCTGTGACTGTGTGCGCACACACACACACACACACACACACACACACACACACACACACACACACACATTTAAGGACTGAGGGTGTGTTTCAGCTCTAGCGCTCGTTCATCCATGCTCCTCTTACTGTGGACTGACCTCTGAGCCGAACTGTTCTCGATGTTTCTCAGAAACCTTTCATGAGATTTAAAAGATGAATGTTTTTTGAACTGATCAGTAATCACGCAGATGTTTACCGTTACACCTGGAGATAACGTTCTCATCTTCGGAGAGCGTGTGCAGTTTCATGGTGTTTTTTGTTTGATACCTCAGAGTTCAAATCCTACTGGATCTCATTAAATGACCTCAGACACCTACGGGACCATCTTCAGACTTCCTCATATGTGCTGTAGAACTTGTACACATGTAATTATAAAATGTACCCTCACAACCTGTTTTGGACCCGCACCATGCAGGGGTCACCAGAGGGCATCGTGTTAATCCGATCCCAGCATGTGTTAGACCTCTAACCTGCAGACCATCTACAGTAAGAGGTGTTGGACCAGGATGGTCCCGATGGCGAAGGACCTCTTCCACCCACTCAGAGACAAAAGAGGAGGAGTTTCTTCATACATTATTTATGTCTTCATATTATCTGTTTCTAATGGATGTAGGTTCTTACATACAGATCTGATCTGAATCTGGATCACTGTGGAACACTTTCCCTTCGTGGAGATGTGGAAGAGGTCAGCACCCTCTCACATTAAGCATGATTTCAGAATCCAAGTTAAAGGAACTGAACTGCCCCTCTGGGTTCAGCAGCGAGTCCTGCAGACGAGTTAAGAGGAAAGTGCAGCATTTTAGATCAGTGTTTCTGAGATCTGAAAACCTCCTCCAGTTGGAGACAGGATCAGAGAATAAACGTGGTGGGAAGCCAGAGTCCTGATGATCCTCTAACCTGGTGTGTTTTTTCTCCTCAGGTACGATGAATGTATCGGACCAGGGGCCACGCAGCTCTTCATCCCTACAGATGATCCGCCACCGTACTCTCACCCCTCACACACATTCTTCCATATGGAGAGGGCGGGGCTTGCTGCTGATGCTGGTCTTATTTATCCTGTTAGTTTTCAGGATAGTCAGGGGCAGCGCATTGCCTCTGTCTCAGCTTCTTACTCATCTCTGGATGAACTGCCCCCTTATGAGGTTGTGATGGAGCAACAGAACAGAACTATTCCACTGACGTCTGTCGTGTGAAAGAGCGCACCAGCTATGCTGCTTCACCATCAGTCTGGCTGTTCCTGTCAGGAGCAACAGCAAACAAGCTTCACCATCAAGTTCTTCACCACCTGCCCTCTGCTGGACAACCCGGTGACATGCAGGTCTTCAAAATTAAGCAGGATTTTTAAAATCTTGGATTAAAGTATTCAGCTTTAAATACAAACTTAAGACCCAACAACTGAGGTCTGACACAAAGTGTATGAAACAACTATCGAGGGAACATGGAGTTCATTTCAGAACGCAGACATTACAGACACCAGAGGACAGTTGAAAACATTTGAAGGAACTTTATAAGAACGTCAAAGGAGAACCATTAGCATGGAGAACTAAAGATTCTGCTGTAACAGAAATTAATTTGTGTCTCAATCACAGCAGGGTTGGAGGGAAGTTTGTTGTTGTAACACTAACCCTGTTTTCAGCTCCATGTTTGTAATTCACACTTTTTTTTTTTTACACATTTACAGTCTAGTGCAAAAGTTTGTGCACCACTGTTCAAATCCCATATTTCACAAAGTGAAACTAAGATGCCCCTTCCACAGGAACCAAGCTTCTGCATATTTAGCACAATGATGATTAAATTATTGCATGAACACGTTAAACTAAAACTGCAAACGTTCTGATCTTCATTTCACTTTAATACAAACAGTTTAAACGAGGAGAACAAGTCACATTCTACACTGCAGCCAGGCTTCAATAGAGGACTGTAGGTTCTTCTTCAAAGCACAAGAACCTCGGAAGGGTCAAAGGTCAACAGTGGAGAGAAGATAAAAGAAAAATATTTGACTCCATCACATCAAATCAAATCATTTAAATTTAAAGACCCGAATCAGTTTCTCCTCAAATACAGAATCCTGAAATATCACAAACTTATGAACGAAATAATAAGTACATAAACTTTATTGTCATTAAAATGTTCATGATTTGAATGTGGGGTGTTGTTGAAGAGCTGGGGGCGGAGCTTCATTGGAAATCTCCTGCAGTGGACTGTGTGTGAAGCAGGTTATAAATAAAATCTTTGATCATTTATTCTGTGGTTATAATTAATGTGATCAATACACCGTGGACATGATACAGACGATTAACAGTGTTTTAAAGAGATTTTTACTTTCATTTTCACTTTATTCTTTTGATATGTAACTGAATGAAATAGATTTATAACACAGGAATGAATCAGTATGTGTACTTAATCTGAAACAAATACAGTGATTATTATAAATACCTTAGACTTGTTTTTTATTTGAATGTGAATGTTCATCTTATTATCTTTACTTATTTATAATTGTATGGTTTGCTGATTTATCAGCGTTAAAGCTTGTATTTTGCAGTTTTATAGATTTATATATGTATATTTTGTATTCTAATGTTAAACAAATAACAGCCACTTTATTCTTCTGTCACTTATTGAGTTCTATACATCAGATTTAAAACATATTTAATTAGAGAAAAACTTGAGATTTGTTGCAAGTGAACACACTGCTTTTAAACCATCCAGGAGAGAACGTCTTGGGCCGGGGAAGTTACACCAAGGACAGGGCGCCAATCCATGACCGGGCACACACTCATTCAGACACACATACACCGGCTATAGGGGCAATTAAAAGCAGCCAATTCACCTTAAATCCATGTCTTTCGGACTGTGGAAGGAAACCGGCGAGGATTCCCCAGCACTGAGAGGAGAACGTGCTAACCACTAAGCCACCTGTTGCCTCATAATTATACGTAAAAATTTTATGACATTTTTTTTTAAAATATTAATTTAATTATATAATATA
>JAOUQT010332149.1:0-13363 GCA_025769995.1 Xyliphius kryptos
TTCCCATCCATAGCAATGTAAAGGTAACATAAGCATTAAACCACCTAGCAACACCATAGCAACAGCACAGTTTGAATGGACAAATTTTAAAGTGTGTTTACAAACTTTTTCTTTTTATTTCACTTTGAAAACATACACATTTTCACACCGTTTTATTTACTGAATGTAAAACCCTAAATCTATATAAAATGCATTTAAATGTGGAAATGGCACATTTAATTTCCTGTTTTTAATTTTGGATACAGGGTGGCTTAGTGGTGAACACGTTCACCTCTCAGCGCCTGGGATTCTCGGTTCGAATCCCAATCTTGGTGGAGTTTCCATGTTCTCCCCATGTCCAAGTGGGTTTCCCCCGGGTTCCTCCCATAGCGTGTGTATGTGTGTTTGTCTGTGTGAGTGAGCGTGTGCGCAGTGATAGGTTGACGCCCTGTCTTGGGTGTATCTGTCCAGCGTCCGAGATGTTCTCCCCTGGATGGGCATGGGGAATCCCTGCCACGACCCTCATAGAGGATTAAGCGGAAGATAATGAAAGAATGAATGTTGATAAGTAAAGTGGACTCCATTTAGTCACACCCATTGCCTCCAGGTGCACGAAAGTGTACAGTCACTGACCAACATGCACACTACAAAGAGACATGTTTCAGAGCTCAGGAGCCTCCAGTCTGCCACTGGAATGGAAAAGTACCAAGCATACCATGATCGCAGTTTGGTAAATAAATATAAAGGTTGATAAAGAAGCTACCTTCAACAGATGCTGTTTGTAAGAATTTGAAATTGTACGGCTCGATCTCTTCAAATTTAAATTTGACAGCATGCAACAGCGTTCTGCAGAGCTGTGTGCTTTTAATACTGGGACTTTGGTTCAGTGTATGTAACATGTCCCTCTACTTGATGATGTTTACCATGTTAGGCAGCAAAGAATTTGACTAACCTTCAGAGTTCCCTGACTTCACCTCAGAACAATTAGAATACATATTGCAGGCTGGGCCACCTGCATCCAGCATCTCAGTGTAACCTCACTAACACATTTTTGGATTAAGGTTGAAGGCGATTTGCATAAAGAGACTTTATTAGTACAATTATCCTAATTTCACTTCATTTACATAACTAGTTGTTTGTGTTAATGACATAGAGTGAGTAATACTTCTATAAGCATACAAACACACATTTACAGTATCAGTCAAAAGATTGGACACACCTCCTTCTTGCACCATTGTCTGTTTCCTCCACTTACATTATAGATAGAATTTGTAGTTACAATTACAGACTGTAGTCTATCCGTTTTCTTGTTTTTGTTAGTCCCATCAGCATCACAAAACCGGTATGAATTGGGTGGTGGATTGTTTATTGTCAGTTCTGCAGTGACACTGATGTGCTGAGGGGGTTTTAGTGAAGCGGTGCAGTTGTTTCATTTAAACACCTCACTGACACTACTGGTATAGGAATAAAGCTACAACCACATAACACCTGCTCTGTGGGGGTAATATTGGGGTCTTGACCATGAGAGAACAGAGTACACAGTATTTATTGTAGTTCAAAAACAGATGTAGAACTACAAAGTCCATTTTTACGGTGAGGAAAATCGATCAAATAGACAATAAGTGGAGCAATAAGGAGGCTTGGCCTAAACTTTTCCTGCCTATAGAAGCTGATGAAGGATTTAAGAATCTAAAATTGTGGATTTTTATTTAATTAGCTTTATTTCGAACAGATCTAGCACTCTTCATACTGTATAAGTAATAAAAACAGATTCTACATTCCACAGTGAACTGCAAAACATGATAACCCTGAGCTTACAAAGCATTCACAAAATACAATACTTAAAGTCACCCAGAACTTTTAAAACTCTGTAGGGTCTAAGACCTATAGTTTCCTTAACAGCTCCTCACTGTAACTATTAGGACCGGTTTAAGGAACCAAGCCTTGTGACCTGAAGGTCCACGATTCAAATCTGAGTCCCACCGAGTACTATGGCTGAAGTGCCCTTGAGCAAGGCACCTAAACCCAAATGCTCCTCGTTCTTCACTGCATGGATGGTTTAAATGTGGAGGATACATCTATTTGTAGGCAAATAGATCACTTTATCAGTTTAACCTCTCCGACTCGATAATGATTTAATGTAAAGTTAAGGGTGACTTTAAGAATAAAGATCGTCGATGTAAACATGTGGTCTATATGAAGCCGAAATGCAGAATTTCTTTATTAAAGCCAGAGTGATTTTAGGGCAAATGGGCGGAAACAGACATTTTAGAAACAACATCTAAACAAATGAAGCCCTTCTTCCTAAGTCACAACACATGCAAACACATGCACATGAGCTGCCCCATATAGAACACCCGAATGTCCATGCAAAAGGGAAGAGCTCTGGAAAAAAATTAAGGGCAATGTGATTCACAGCCCAGAAGGGACACTTATTTGCTCGGATTTGTGTTATGTTGATGGGCCACGTCATTTCTCATTTGCAGAGCCTGGGGTAATGTGAGCAGAACTTTGCATTTGTTTTTTGGGAAAAAGAAAGAAGGTTCTGCTGTTTTGATGTGGAAAGCTTTTAGTAGGAATTGCAAATCCCAGTTTCAGCTTTATCCATTTACATGTGTTTTTCTTGAACTTGTCCATGTAATACCATTAAAGATAAACTTATAAACGGGCAGCAATCCAGCTGTGTTTGGCGTTTTCCACTTAGGTCGTCTAAAATCAGCAGAAAAGTGTGGTATGAGTTTATGAACAGATTAAGTATCACAAATAATACAGATCATGCACATTGAAAGGTACAGTGAAATGACATGGCATCACTTTGAAAGTTCTTTTTGATAGCATTAAGCTCAGCCTGCGATGCAGGTGCACCCCACGGCGATGCTCTCCACCACGGTGTGGTAACGCGCACACTTCTTCTTCTTCTTGCCGCGACACTGCAGCCGCCGGACGGGGATCTTGGTGTAGATTAGCACGCTGGACATGGAGCGGTCCTCCTGCATGGTGAACGGGTTGATGCAGCCCACGCATGCGCACTTGGCCTCTGGGATGTCCACAGGCCTGCGATTCTCGTCGTGATTGATTCTGTGGGCAGAATTGTTGCACTGTGATTAACCTACGTGACGTAATCCACTTGTGAAAAATCTTTAATGTAAATTTGAGAGCTTTTACATAATTTATTAAAGTTTTGTGCACAAAGCTAAGTATACATGTGGTTGCATCCAGTATAACACAAGTTTAATAATTAAATGTGTCTTAGAGTGTTCGTGTCAATCTGAAGGTTGTGGGTTCAAATCCCAGGTCTACTGAAGGTACCAATGTGCGCTTATGAGCAAGACCCTTAAACCTCATTGCTCCCGTTTGATGTTTCAACCCTGTGTTCTGATCCCAACCAATTTGGGATACTCGTTGGTCGCTTTGGATAAAAGCGTCCAATAAATGACCAAATTTAAAAGACCATTTCTTAAGATATCACTATGTACACACTCAATCAGAATCCAATTAATATCTGATCCAATTAATTGATCTCTTATATTATAATTAAATATGGATTATCAACCAAAGATCTCAAACACTATAAAGATCCTGCATTGTATCAGAACCGTCTTCTTCTTTCGGTATTTTATCCTTTATTATTTATGGGTTTAAATTTGGCCAAGTGTTTCACACCAGATGCCCTTACCCTCTACCGGGCTTGGGGAAAGGGTATCGGGAAATTTAGAGCAGCCGATTCACCTTAAATCCCTGTTTTGGGACTGTGGAAGGAAACCGGAAAATTTGTAGAAAACCCACACAGAGCCGGAGAACATGGAAACTCTATCCAAACCGGATTTCGAACTGGGAATCCCCAGTGCTGAGAAGAGAACCTGCTTACGAGTAAGCCATCGTGCTTCCCTCTGCATTGTATCAGGATAATCACTTTCATATTGTATTTTAGATCACAAATTAAATAACTTTTGTTTAGCAAGGGTTTAGGTTGACCGTCTTTTACAATGGCTAGTTCTTTATCTTTATAACTTTATTTACATTTGGTCATTTAGCCTACGCTTTTATCCACAGCGACTTAGTATTCCAACATCAGAACACAGGGTTGATTCTGCACCCTGGACCAATGAGGGTTAAGGGCCTTGCTTAATGAACCACCCTGGTAACTTCAGTGGACCTGGAATTTGAACCTACAACCTTCAGATTGACAGTCCAACACCCTAACCACTGAGCTACAAACCTCCAATCTTCTCATAAAGTATTTTGTAATGTATGTAAAAATTCATCTTGTATTGTATGTGACATTTATATATCATGGTTCATGGTAAACACAACTTCTAGATAAGTGGAATTAAATGACATTTTATCATAATCATTTAATTTCGAGAGTCTGAGCCTCTAAACTGGGTCTGCATTTGTAGATGGATATGAGATGAGAAAGGTGCCTATGTTATAGTGCAAAGGTTTTAGCCAGATGTCTGACTCATTTAATTTTCCAACATGAGCATGATCTTGAACATATGTCTAATGTTATTAAAATAAGTGTCAGTTAACATAAAGTTCCCACAATTCCCTGGACTTGACGTTATCAAGGCAACAAGGGATCAAGGGATCAAATGTAGAAGACAGAAGTCAAAGTCTGTAATGTGTCACTATAAAGAAAGTTTATATTTACATAAGCTTTAACCTGTAACTTTACTTTCCCAGTACAATTTGATTACCAGTTTATTGGCAATTTACATAACCTAAGCTATTTTCCAAAAAATGCATGTGTAAGTTCCCAATGACCTTAATTTATGTAAGTAAAAAAAATGTATTTATGTTGTGTAATCATAATTTGAATAATCAAAGTAGCTATTTACTTTTGTATGAAAATGTCTCTTTCCATTAGTTGGAAATTGAGGCAAATTGTTTTGCAATGAGCTGATGAATGATCACATCAGGAGGTTAGTAGGTAAGAATGGAAAACTATAAGGAATGCTGATCTCACCTGTACGACCACGGAGAGAGACTACGCGTGTTGGACATCCAAAGGTGTCGATCCACAACACACTTGCTTTTGGACAGAGCTGGGTTATTCCTCACCTGGGACACCATGTCATCTATAGCCTTGTCGAAATCCACCTTGTGATCTCCTGGCCCAGATGTGTGGTCTCCAGTTAGAATGGGGTCCAGGGGTAACAGAAAAGAGGTGGAGTTTTGTTGTTGTTGCTGCTGCTGTGCGTCCTGCTTGTTTTCCACTTTCCCCTTTCGTGGTTTGCCTTCCTTTTTTATAGTTGCCGCGAGCAAAACATCTGCCACAATCAGCACTATTAACAGCTGAAAAAAAACAGATTGTTCTTTTTATTAACATCAAACTCAGTTACCCCCTAATAAAAAAGTGTTCCATTTAAGTTCCATGATCAGAAATGGCTGTTCTATGTCACTCTGTCAGTATGTTTGTATACCAAATCCATACAAGTCATGAAGGATTAAAACAACACAATTAGAGGATTGTGCAATATTTCAGATGATGGGCCCCGTGTCACAGAGAACAATGGTGGTGTTTGCTTTTACTTCTTTTGTATTTGCACATAAAAACTGCAGAGATGCAGCCAGATTTACAATAGTGAGAGTAGTTATGTAATGTATACATGTTTTTGTTGCCTTAACAAATTTACAAACCTCAATGACTTACAAGCAAAGACAAATGAAAGAAAATGAAGTTGGCTTCTTAAAGTAATTTTTGTAAGCGCTGGTGTGTGTGTGTGTGTGTGTGTGTGTGTGTGTGTGTGTGTGTGTGTGTGTGTGTGTGTGTGTGTGTGTGTACACGCGCGCAATGGGCTTTTCCATCAGAAATCAGAATACTACATAAAGTTTACACAGTTCAAAATGTAATTCTAATTTTAAATGTAAATTCTGGAACAGGTCTACAAAACCAAAAAACTTTCCTGACAGGAGGATTACCAGAAAGGCAAAACAGAATTCTTTGTTGACTGCAAGAGACCTTCAGAAAAAATCAAAACATTCTGAAGTGCAGGTACTCTGTAGTACCGTGCACAGACTCCTGATGCATATTAAAAATCCTGGTACCTAAAAAAGTTTTACATATATGGAATAAAACAGTACTGAATTAAAATGACCCCCTTTTTAGTTATTAATCAAAAAACATTAGCCAAAAATAATGGACTCAAATGGAGTCAAATACCAGCAATTGATAATACCTACAATGAGATAATGATCCACACAAACCATCCAAAAAGGTACAAGTAACAGGTTTTGCCATAATTCTTACATAATTCTATCCTGAACATCATTACACATGTAAACAAGCCGCATGGAGAGGAGTGTGTTCAAAATAACAAAGAGAAAGAATAAGTGAGAATCCAGCAAGAATAATAAAAGCTGTAATGTAAGTGAGTCCAAAAGCCCTTGATTAAAGCATTATGTAAAAAATATTGTTTTTAAAAAATGAAAATAAATACATTTGATTAAAAGAATTTTTAAAAAGTTTTATCTCTATCCCATGTTCCCCGCATGGTTATTTTCAGTACTTTGACTGGCAGGCCACTGTAAGTCTTATTCAAGCTCCTGTTTAAATGAATGTTTTATGTTATTGAATTTCTAAATATTAATGCAACCTCTACAACACTTCAATAAATTATATACACACTTTTTATTTGTACAGGCCATACTGTATGTTTTATCCTTTTCCAAAATTCCAAATTCATTAAACAACGTACAATTTGAGCAACAAAACGCATGCAGGTAAATTTCATTCCAAAATAAATTTTGCATGCATTCTTTTTTCTGAGGAAAAACTTAGCATGTTTACCATGTAGTCGCATTTATAATCAAGATAGCATATTATTCTTCAGATTTCACATGCATGTAAACAGGAGGACAATCCCATTGTATAATTGTGCAATTATTATGTCATGCCAGAGGCAACTGTTATTTTGTGAGAGAAAAAAATGCAATGCATCTGCAATAAATTCAGGTCCAAGTATTGTATTTAACCTAAAGCTAAATTTGGGATAATGAAAATACAATTTTGCTTCCACTAGTTATATAAGGCAAAGATCTAGGATAACAGCCTCAGAATAATGATTTTAACTCAAAATAATATGTAAAATAAATTTGAATAACCATTTCATTTTGTAACAGGTTGTGTATTTGAATGTTTAATAAGGTTTAGATTTATGACTTCAGAAGTTTTTAATTTTTATTAGAATTAAAGTAGAAAAAAAGTGGTTATAATCATAACAATATTAATGTTTTAAGTAACAATAACATGAAAAAGTTATTTTTTTTTGTTTTAAAATATAAAACCAGTGGCTGCATGAAACTATTTGCTTTTTCCAACCAAAATGTTGAAAAAAATCTCATTGTATGTTTTCATGGGTTCAGTGTTAATATACTTTTAAAAGCACAAAATTGTTTATTAAATAAAAAATACCCCACAAAATCCAAATTTAGTCCATATAAACTAAATATATTTCCAGTAGATCTTTAGCTAAGACTTACTCACCAAATTCCAAAGTTTGCCCATGGTTTTTTGGCTCAGGTAACTGCGATCACATCTGGCACACGTGTTCAGTCTCGTATTAAACACCTTTTGATGGAATCAGGCAGCATGCATTTCTCTACGTACCAGGTAGGGACACACCTGTGCTGAGCAGCTTTAGGTGGAGCCAGAGAAAAATAACACTCAGGGAGGTCAGTGAGTGTACACTACCTAGTAGTGCTTTACAAATGGGACAAACCACATAAAATAATAAAAATGCCATCCCATTTAATTAACCTTACACACTAGCAGCTAATTCTGTCTTTATATTCTTGAATACAGCCTACGGGCCCAATTATTACACTACAGTTCTATCATTTGTATCGTTATTGCCATTAGGATGTGACATTTTAATTCTGAATTCAGATAATCACTTCCCTTAGAGGTATTACACACTCTGCTTGTTCATACTAGTAAGGAACGCCTTGTGCAGTTTAATTATTGGCACATGTTTTCAGCAAAACATTTAAAGTAGAACAAAAGCAGCAAAGTATTGTTTTCGAACTAAGTGGGCAAGAAATATTGAATCATCCCTACTTTGTGCCTTATTGTCCTCTCCGTGATTGCTTTCCCCCTTTTTACTCAAATACGCCTTTTATTTCTTTTTCAGGAAGTTCCTAAACCCTGCTCTCACAAAGCAAACAAACAGCACTTTGAAGGTCTATAGATGCACTCTGGGAACACTCATTCATAGAACAGTGCCTGCCACTATGGACGTGAGCCATCCAAGGTTTTGTCTTTGATCCTCTTTTTTTTATTGGCATGTTCATGTTTTCAATGGCTCCTATTGACATGACCAAAGAAAGAACACCTGTTTTAAGGCAGGTTAGGGCAATTCGGCTTCAAAAGAGAATAGCGTTTTAAAAGTGTGTTAACTACCCACCTGTAAAATTGAAACTGTCCCAGAAACCTATGTGTCTTATGTTGGGTAAGGGAGGAAACAAATATGGCCTACCTTTATTCAATACTATATATTACAATAGGAAATATAGGCTATAGAATCTATTTCTAACATTGTGTAATGAACCTGGAAATGAAGCTGGTTGGGAAAAACCACAGAACCACAACAAGCTTTTGAAGTTGTTTTTTTTTCCTATGACAAAATTATGATTGTACATTTTTTAACTTGCCCGGATGATTATAAATTTAACTTTTTGCCTCCTTGTGTGAAGCATTCAACATAATGGGATATGAAATATAATGAGAACTATTAAATCATTATAAACAAAAGTATTAAGAAATTCTATTGTTAGATAAGCTGAAGGTTAGAAGGTTCAGGGCCAGGCATATGTCTGATCTTGGACACAGTTTTATTCTATTGGTCCTCAACAAACACATTTAAAGTTTGTATTTCTATCTTTATACTTTAAATAGCTTTTAGGAAGTTTGCTCAAATTGTTCCAGATGCTTCACAAATGTAGTTAAAACTTGCAGGTTTACAGAAATTATAAATACATTTGTTTCCAGGACTTTTTGGTACATTTGAATTGTGCATGTAAATATCAAATCCTCACAATTTTCTTGTAAATCAGAATAATTAAACGACTATGGTTCTTTAGAGAGCACACATTGGGCTCACTTTGTGTTTCAGATTCTAAAAAATGCATGAATGGCTTTTTTTTAAAGAATTTACAGCGAATTTGTCACAGCGGCATGGTGGCTAAGTGGTTAGCATGTTCGCCTCCCAGCGCTGGGGATTCCCGGTTTGAGTCCCAATCTGGGTGGAGTTTCCATGTTCTCCCCGTGTCCACATGGGTTTTCTCCAGGTTCTCCAGTTTCCTCCCACAGTCCAAAAACATGGATTCCAGGTGAATTGAATGCTTTAAATTGCCCTGTATAGTGTGTGTCTGTGTGTGGATGTGTGAGTGAATATGTGCCCAGCGATAGATTGTCGCCCTGTCCTGGGTGTATCTGCCCAGCGTCCGAGATGCTCTCCCCTGTATGGGCATGTGGAACCCCATTGCGACTCTAGTAGAGGAATACGCGTGTGATAATTGATGGATGGATGGTTGTGTCTTTTATTTGTTTTTTTCAGTTCCACTTACCATAATGATGGTAGTCTTACAATTACAAACTGTAGGTCATTCGCAGTAGACAAACGCTTCGGATAAAAGTGTCTGCTAAATGAAGTGTACATTGTTAGTCACCTTTACTCGATTCTCTAATGGTCAGGACCCCAATAACACCACCACAGATCAGATATTATTTTAGTAAGTAAGTAATATATTTAAAATAGCTGTTATCCCTTTTACACCCGAGTGGGGAGCATTTTAACAGCACGTTTTATTGAATTCACCTACTGATTTGCTAAATGGCAAGATAACTTTCTTTAATTACATCTTTATTAAAGTTTTCGAGAAGCAAAGCGATGCTGCGGGATCGGAGACATTTACTCAGATGTCATCTTTGCTGTTGGCCTGAAACTCATAGCATGCTCTACAGCATTAGATTTACTTTAGCTGCCCCTTGTCATCCCCTCCACTCAACCCGTATTCCGATCGCTATAGGCCTGCGTTAAGAATAACCGAAGAGTAATCTGACTTCATTGTTACATAAATGATTGTAATTTTAATTAATTTAATCACTAGATTAGACATTTTCCTTTTAGGGTGGGCTGGATTAACCCTTTATCACTAACAAAATTATCTTTAATATATTATTTTAATTAAATTTTACATGTGTAAATATTGTTTTGTTAAAGAGTACATGCAGCATATACACTGCTTACAGAAATAAAGGGAACACTAAACGCATCCTAGATCCTAATGAATAAAATATTTTAGTTGAAAATTCAGTTGGAATGTGATGAACACAAAATAAAAAACGATCAAAATGTAAATCAAAATTATTATCCTGTGTTGCATGGTGCCTTGGTGGCATGGTGCCCACTTGCCTCTCAGCGCTGGGGATTCTCGGTTTGAATCTGGGTGGAGTTTCCATGTTCTCCCAGTGTCTGTGTAGGTTTCCACCGGGTTCTCCGGTTTCCTCCCACATTCCAAAAACATGGATACAAGGTGAATTGAATGCTCTAAATTGCTCTGTATAGTGTGTGGCTGTGTGAGTGAGTGGGTGCTCTGCCCTGGGTGTATCTGCCCAGCACCCCAGACGTTCTTCTCTGGATGGGCATGGGGAACCCCACCGTGACCCTAGTAAAGGAACAAGCGGAGGATAATGAATTAATAAATGAATGAAAATTATTTATCCCATAGAGGTCTGGATTTGGATTCATAGTTAAAATCAGTCTTAGAGTTCTTCCAACTAGAGAACTCCTAAGACCACAATGTGCTTCGTTTCTGATGGTCTTAACCTACAAACGTTGTTCGTTTAAAAAAGTTGATCCTAAGAGAACATGATATTTCCCTAGCGATCAAAATACAAACTTGACTGCTTTTGTATGTAATAAACACGTGTATTTTTGGGGGGGGGGGGTCTGAACCAAACAGTCACCATATCGAAGCGATAGGGGGCGCCGTTGTTTGTGTTCTCGCGAGATTTGCAGCATAACTAATTCTGGCGGAAGTACCTCAGGAGTCTCTTTTCCGGCGGCCATAGCGGAATAATCGGTAGGTTGAAAACCGTGAGCAATGCTGTTTGCACTTTATCCGTGATCATCCTTGTCATTTCAGCCCCGTTACGGTCCAAATCACCATTATCCAACCCAAAATGTTTAAAAATTTAACGATGGTTTGCTATTTTTGGTGAAATGAGTGTAGAGCGATTGTTTTTCCCCTTCGAATTTCAGAGCTAGCATGATGCTAACCAACAGCCTGCCGACTGACTGGCAAAGCTAAAATGTTGCGTGGAGTAAGAGTTTGTGTATGTAATGATGTAGATATGGTTGTGCTGCTTTATGTTTAATGCTGGTTAAATGTCGGTAACGTTAGGATTCCGACACGGTGATTACAGGACGAAGGGATAACTACACATTGATAAAATAACCCATGCAAACCTTTAAGGTTTCTGAGTTCTAACGTCACTGCGGTTACATAGATGAGTTTAAATCTTTTACCGCTTGAAACGCCTGTCTTTTAGACCTGCAAACGTCCCAATGTTCCTAAATATGAGCACGACATGTTCAGCTGAACGGTTCATTCAGCCACTAACGTAGAAAATTATCAAAAGGCTGAGATTAACTCTGTTGTCCAAGCTTATAAGTGAACATTGAAGACACTGTTGTTTTTTTATGCTTGCGGTTATGATCCAAAATGGCCAGATAGCTATACATAAACTGTTTAAAAGCCAAGCACAATAGTTTAACCCAGAGTTTGGATACTTTTCCTAAAAGATATGTTCTTGGGACGCTAAGTGAACAGATGTTGTAGTTTTTCATAAATGTAATTGTTTTATTGTCCTACCGTCTTTCTGTAATATGCTGATTGACTGTTATTGTAAACGTTTGCATCTTTTTCTGTCATGTCGTTCATCAGCCATCATGAAGATCAATCCGTTTGTGACCTCGTCGCGGCGCAAGAACCGTAAGAGGCACTTTAATGCCCCCTCACACATTCGCAGAAAGATAATGTCTTCACCACTCTCGAAAGAGCTCCGCCAGAAGTACAATGTGAGGTCCATGCCTATCCGTAAGGACGATGAGGTGCAGGTATGTACTGCCACTTTGGGAAGTTTAGACAATGTTAGCTGCATGTTTTAAGTTGCAGCAAACCGTATTTATATTTAGTTGTTTTGGCTAATCTTCTCTAGATGTCGGATCTATGAAATCTTCGACTTGACAGGTTTTAATTTGCTTAATTTTTTATAAATATTAAGCCTTAAGTTTAGTTTAATGTGGTCCAGTGTGTTTTTTCATTTATTGAATGCAAAATCGCAGATGAACTGGTCTTTTATCACAGGTCAATTTACAAAATGTAGTTTATAGAAATATCAGGAACATAATGTATAATCAGGCATTAATATGAATGTAAAGTGTTTAGAAGTGAGCATTATTGTCATGGTCACGGCTCAGCCAATCAGAATTAATGCCCCTCTGAATGGCTCAGGCACTGGTCCTGTTAAGGTTGTGTTGTCACAAAGTGTAGTTAGATTTTCGAAAAAGTTCCCTTCTGGAGCAGTGTCAACTGTCTCAAGTACTGAAACGCATCAAATTAGTCTTTCATCTGAAATCCTGGTTTTATTATTTTAATTATTTGTTCACTCCGACACAAAATTGTTGATTTGTTTTTTTTTGGAAAGTAGCCATTTTGGACCAGATCAGATTTAATATTGCTCTGTTTACAAGCTGGCTGAATCGAATATTTAAATCAAATAATTAACTTACTCAAGTATATTTTTCAGTTTTACTTTTTCCTTTGTACTGTACTTAATATTTTTATTATGGTCAATGTATTTCTGATCCTCTCTGGTTATACACAGTTTGCTTGTCGGTTGTATATTGTCTGTAAATATTACATACACTATTAGTACATTGTGTGTAGTACTTGTAAGACGCCTTATGTGGAGCCTTTTTCTTTTTATCGATAGGTGGTCCGAGGACATTACAAAGGCCAACAGATCGGCAAAGTTGTCCAGGTCTACAGAAAGAAATACGTCATCTACATTGAACGTGTGCAGCGTGAGAAGGCCAACGGCACCACCGTCCATGTGGGCATCCACCCAAGCAAGGTAATGGACTTATACACAGCTAAAAGAAAAATAAGGGAACAATAAAATAACACATGCTAGATCTCAATAATTAAAATATTTTAGTTGAAAATCTTTTTTTAGTAGTTAGTGGAATGCATTGAGAACAAATAACATTAAAATGATTTAAATGAAAATGATTATCCCATGGAAGTCTGGATTTGGAATCCTACTCAAAATCAAATGACAGGCTGATCCAACTTCAGTGGAAATTCCTCAAGA
>JAOUQT010332171.1:0-13362 GCA_025769995.1 Xyliphius kryptos
GGGGGGGGGGGGGGGGGGGGGGGGAGGGAGACTGCCCCAATGAAACAAAGAGGGTGGGCTGTTAGATCTTCCGTTAGTCCAGCTCTGGAATAATAGGATAGGATTCAACTGCACATCTAATTCTGACTTTTTAACCCGAGTAGTTCTGCATTTAAGATCACAGATTCACCAAGTTTGGGTTTAAAAAGTTCTGATTTATGCCATCATCAAATGGTTGTCAGGAAAAGTTTCACATCCAGTAGCAAAACTGAAATATTCTCCCATGGAGAATCCCCATGAGCCTAGGAGAGGAGTAAGCAGAAGATTGAAAAAATAATAATAAAATAACAAAAATAACTACTAGAAGGGAAAGTTTGTGAACAAATGTTAAGTTGGCTTGGAAAGAATACAAAACGCTAAACAACCAAAAGAAGAACAAAAAAAAGAAAAGAAAGAAAAAAGGCTAACATGCTAATAACGCTATAGTGGAAAACATACCAAACTGCTAAATGGTCCAAAAGGCTAACCGAAAAAGAAAAACTTGACTAAAAAAACAAAAGCCAAACAACCTGAAAAAAGCTAACATGCTAATCATGCAAATGTGAAGAACATGCCAAACCACTAAATGGTAAAGAAGATAACCAAAAAAACAAAAAGCTGATTAAAAAACAAAAACAAAATCAATTAAAAAAAGGCTAACATGCTAATAATGCTAATTTGGAGAACATACCAAACTGCTAAATTGTCAAAGAGGCTAGCCAAAAAAGAAAAACCTGACTAAAAAAAACAAAAGCCAAAAAAAAAATTAATAAAAATAAGCTTAGCATGCTAATCATGCTAATGTGGAAAACATGCCAAACACATACAGTAAATTCACAGAGAGTTACAGGTTCAGAAACAGTGGATTCACGTCCAGCAGCAAAGCTATTTATTTTACATAATAATGATGTGTTATATTGATTTTAACATGATGGTACGATACAAATAGTAATTTTACAGTTATATTCAAATGTGTGGTGTTGTGGGGTATTTAAAATATTCACTCAGTCTGCTTATGATGAGGGTTGTGTTTGACTGATACACTATTTTAAAATGCTTACCTTAGTAACCAAATGAATCTGATTCTGAAAACTAGAATTTAAAAAAATATGTGACCTCAGTAGCTTTGGCAGGATTGATGACGCCAGATGGGCTGCTGTAATTTTTGAATAGCAGCAACTGAGACAATGAGAGTTTGAAATCTAAAACAATTGGTTTGGTGCCCTGTCCTGGGTGTATCCTCCCAGTGCCCGAAATATTCTTCTATGGAGAACAGAAAAGTTGAATTGTAAAATAAATCAAAAGACATTCTGTAATGGCATAGTAATCATTATGTTCACCTTTCAGTGCTGAAGATCCAGGTTCGGATGCCGATCTGAGTGGAGTATTGATGTTCTCCCCCTGTCCACGTGGGATTTCTCCGGGTTCCTCCTACAGTCCAAAAACATGAATTCAAGGTGAATTGGCTGCTCTAAATTGCCCCTATCTGAATTACTAATTAAGATTAGATTTTAAAAAAAGCCTATGTGAAGGGCGGCCCAGTGGTGTAGTGGTTAGCATGTCCACCTCTTAGCGCTAGGGATCCATGTTCAAATCCCGATTTAGGTGTAGTCTCCATGTCCTCCCAGTGTCTGATGGTTTTCCTCTGGGTTCCTCTTCCAGTTCAAAGACATGGATTCAAGGTAAATTGGCTGCTTTAAATTGCCCCTACATGATGTGCTTAGCAATGGATTGGCACCCTGTCCTGGATGTATCTGCCCATCACCTGAAATGTTCTCACCTGGACAGGCATGGGGAACAAACTAAAATGTTTGTCAGTCACTGTTAAAACTCACTGTCCTACTTTCACGATTGCTTTGCTTATTTTAACATGTCTTTTATGGTTAATTGCAGTTCATATCATTATTTAGCTCGACTTTCAGCGGCTGCAATAAATCCTTTTCACTTCTGTGAGAGGCAGCAGAAAGGAATTCATGGTGAGATAGTTGTATTTATAGATAGTTGAGATAGTTGTAGCTGAAAAAAAATTCAAAGCAGTGAAGCAGAATGAACAGTCACCTGGTGTAATGTTTCTAATGCAGATCATTGACATCTGAAATAATTTAATGCTGCTAATTCTAGTTTATCCTGTGAGGGACTATTGATCTGCCCAACATGTTTTCATGACTTTTGCCCCAGCAAACTCAACCCGGATTAGAAAGAGCCATGTAAAATAATTACATTAATCAAATTTAAAATCAAAACAATAACATTGCGATAAATTGATTTAAACATGATGGCAAGTTATAAATATTAATTTTACAGTTACATTCAAAGCTGTAGTGTTGTGGGGTATGTCACTTTTGCCCAGTGTGGGTTGTGTTTGGCTGATGCACTGTTAAAAAATATCCACTTTAGTAACCCCATCTACCAGTAATGGTTTAGTTTATATAGGAGTTTATTGTGGATACAGCATTAATGGCCATTTCCCCAACAGTAATGTTACAAACGAATCAGTCATGGGGCGATTGGTGTCTTTCAATGACACTGTGTGGGCAGCATGAGGGACCCTCCACCCAACCCCACCCCACAGTTCAACTACAGTGCATGGTTGAACGTTCTAAACACAAAACTATATATTTAAGTGCTTTTAAAGCTACCAGTTTTACTAGATTTTCTCACCTAATCATCTACAAGGGTCGTGTGTGTGGAAGGAGGGGGGGAGGGGCAGGCGCCAATTATAAGTTAAGCACGCACGCACACACAAGGCACACTATATTGAGACAATTCGAATAGAGGCAACTTAGAGCAGCCAATTCACATTGAATCAATGTTTTTGGACTGTAGAATAGAAACCAGAGAACCCTCAAGGAAAACCATGCAGACACAGGGAGATAATGGAAACCCCACCCAGATTGGAATTCGAACCTGAAGACCCTAGTGCTATCGAGGTAGGCAAGTTAACCACTACGCCGAAAATGAGAATTTAATATTTGTGAAGAATCTTCATTGGGACTTCTTTGGGTTTTAAGAGTTTACATGATTTCTCACTGTACAGGTATATAAATGGAAGACAACCAATGTCCCTAAAGGGGATTTGTTGGTGGGATAGCCTTGGAAACGTCACAAGATCCTGATAGGTTAAAGCAAATTAGAAAACATGGAATGGTGTGGCAACGGCAATGTCCTAGGTGCCATCATGCTTCCTGCATACTGTTCATACTGCTCATGTTGCAAGAGGGGAAAAGAAAAACAAGAACATTGGAATGGTTGGTATTCCTGCTTAAAAAAACCTAAGCGAACCATAAAGACCAATGCCAGTCTGTTCACCTAAAATTAACTCACAGAAGCTCAAATATAGCTGAGCTTTCTCAGTAAATGTGCCAAGTTCATTCTTTAAGTGAGAATCCATCAAATCATCATCATCATCATCAGTTTTAGATAGGACCTTCCCTATGAAGCACACACATCATTAGTGATTTAAGAAACAAAACCAATAAACGAATATTTAAACAGAATCCAAGCCTGGATGCTTAGTGTAGCACTCTCTGTAGACACAGCTCCGCCTCCGTTAGCGACCTACTATCCTAGTCATATTTACACACTCCTCACTGCATCATCCAATAAAAAAAAAGCCCCCCGGCTTGCTCCAATTCTTCCACAGCTCATTAAGAGGCTTATCATTCCTATATTCTGCTTCACCAATCAATCATTATTGTTTCTTTAGTACCCTGAGGTCGTAGTATTAGGATTTTGGGTATAAAAAGAGAATCTCTGTCTGGTAGAAGATCAGGTGCATAATTCAGATTACACATATAAACCAGATTATTTCGTTTTTTTGTTTGGTAAATAAAATAATAAAACTGTAATATAATTGCTATTTTAATGGGTGCATTAACTATATGGCTTTAAAAAGATGAGAATTTATTGTATAAAACTGGTAGTTCCAGTCCATAAATCTGATTGGCTGAGCTGTTGTCCAGCTGTGACATTATTGACGATAATGCACATCTCTGACCGCTTCACATTCATATCAATGCATGATATACGGCGGAACCCTGCTACTTACTGTAAAGATGGACTTTGTAGTTCTATAATTACACACTGTAGTCCATTTGTGGAACCCTTTGTTCTGAAGCGTCTGCTAAAAGACCAAATGTAAATGATAACAAATGATCCTTTAACTCTGATCCAATGGTAAGGACCCCACTAGCACCAACCAAATAATACCTGGGGTGGTACATTATTCCTATCCCAGCAGTGTCACAGAGGTGTTTAAATGAAACTACAGCATCTGTATGTTATATCTGTATGTTAAGTGGGCCAAAGAAACAATGGAGCAAGAATGTGGTGTGTCCAAACTTTTGACTGTTACTGTGTATATGAGGAATAAAAATTAGGGCGGCACAGTGGCATAATGGTTAGCCTCTTAGCGCTGGTGATTCCTGGTTTGAATCCCGATCTGGGTGGAGTTTACATGTTCTCTCGGTTTTCGCATGGGTTTTCTATGGGTTCCTACAGCTCAAAAACATGGATTCGAGGTAAATTGAATGCTACAAATTGCCCCGTATAGTGTGTGTGTGTGTGTGCCCTGGATTGGTGCCCTGTAATGGATGTATCTGCCCAGCACCCGAGATGTTCTCCCCTGGATGAGCATGGGGAACCCCACCTCGACCCTAGTAGAGGAATAAGCGGTAGATAATGGATGGATGGATTTTAATATTAAATACTGAACAAACCCTTAAAACAATAAGCAATTGAAACATCACCTTCGTCTCTACACATCAGTTTAACACAAATAATTCAAACCAGTCTGTAAATGATTGCACATTTCGACCAGGAGGTCGAACGTAATGGAATGGGACCGTGTCCTTAACCTTTCACTGTTCTCCAATTGGACTAAATGGTGAGTTTGCAAACAATGATTAATTAATAACTGATTACAGTCGCACTCATACAGCAGTTATATAAAAAAAAAAAAATTTTAAAAAAGCTGACAAACATGCAGTACGATTTGGGAACAAGACTCAAACTTAAGGAGATTTAAGTAATGTGCCTAAACATGTACAGTAGTAGCTGAATGAAAGAGGATCGTTTATGAGCACATTACACACCACCTGGATGTAACTCTGATCTGGGATCACTGCAGTTGTTCAGTTGATCTGAATATAGTGAAGCACCAGGTTACTCCTTCAATTGATCTGCTGTTTACTGCTGACTTTTTGAAAATGTGGAATAGACAAATATATTTATTTTAAAATAAGAATATTGTAAAACACTTCAATATTGAGGACACCTGGTACCACACTCTAATCAGCTAATTAACTCAAAACACATGCAAAGGCCTTTAAAAATGTCATCTCAGTCCAATTCCACAAGAAACACAATCATGAGGAAGACTGCTGACTTGATAGTTGTCCAAAAGCAACCATTGACACCTTGCACAAGGAGGGCAAGCCACAAGAGGTCATTGCTAGAGAGGCTGGCTGTTCACAGAGCTCTGTGTCCAAGCACATTAATAGAGAATCGAAGGGAAGGAAGAGATGTGGTCGAAAAAAAGTGTACAAGCAATAGATAACCGCATCTTTGTGAAACAAAATCCATTCAAAAATGTGGGGGAGATTCACAGAGTGAACTGCAGCTAAAGTCAGGGCTTCAAGCACCACTATGTATAGACGTATGTAAGGCATGGCTTACAGTGATGGCATTCCTTGTCCAAGCCATTCTTGAACAAGTCAGAAGCGCTGTACATGGTCACGTTTTTCATGTTCATACTTTATAGTTAGCCATCATTTCTAAAAATCCCTTTTTGCATCAAAATTAAAAGAAACATTTTAAATATATCAGTCTGTGTGTAATGAATGAATATAAAATACAAGTTTTACTTTTTGAATGGAAATACTGAAATAAACCTTATGATATTCCAATGTTAAATGGTAACTAGAACTCTATTTGTTAGTACAAATTCTAACATTCCATCACACATTTAACACAGATGCCAATTATTGTGGTTCTGTCGGCACTGAACGGTCAACAAGATTAAGTCCTACTGTGTTTTAGTGCTTTATTCACTTAAGCTCCTCACTCTGGAAACATTCGGATAAAGGAAAAGTGATGACAAAGGTACTGCATGCAAAACTCAAGCTATTCAAATTCTGCATCAAATCAGCAGACAGATCTGCCACGTCTATTGCAAAGCACCCAAAAACGTATTAGAATCGTACTTACACTAAAGAAATGGCACATTATTGGGAATTCTGTCGATCACATCTCCAACATGGATGCCGATTATACAGGTTCTCATTAGATTAAGACCTACTGTGTTTTAACCACTTAATATAGTTCTCTTCTTCCAAATTTCATCTCAATGTTTTGCCTAATCCTACACTAGGGATAGGGTGTGGGTTCCCCTGGGTAGATACACCAATCCATCGCTGGACACTCACCTATACAGACACACTATATGAGACAATTTAGATCAGCCAATTCACCTTGAACCCATGTGTAACAAGGTAAAGAATGATGAGGACTGGAGACAGGAGTTTTACCCACGGAACTGCCTTTTATTAACCGACCCAACACAACTACATACAGAATCTCGATCATTCACAGTACTTGGTAGCCGTGCTGGGTCCTCCACGTCACCAGCTCCGTGGTCGGTCTCTCTCCTCGCAGCTTGTCTCTCGGCAGCTTATATGGTTGCACACAGTCATTTAGGCAGAGCCGCTTCAGGTGCGCCAATCACCCCTGATCAGCGCCGCGGCTCCGCCACGCCCCCCAACGCCACCGCGTCACACCATGTTTTTGGAATGTGGCCAGAAACTGGAGAACACTGAAAAAACAATGCAGAGAACATGGACCTTCATATTGGGATTCAAATCTGGATCCCCAGCTTGGAGAGGCAGACGTACTTCCCATTATAAAATGGGTAGTTCTGGTATTTGAATCAAATTGTCTAGATGTGACATTATTCACAATAACCCACACCTCAGTTTTTCATAAACTGCCACCTGCAATTTCCCCGCCAGATGGCAGTATTTGATCGTTAAAGAAACCGGAAATCTTTTGTCAGGGTTCATTTTAAAAAACGGACCAGATTATGTCGTGGAAGACGAGTTTATTAGCGTTTTTGCTTTCAGTTAATGCATTTATGTTATATATTAAACCTTGTTTTTTTTATTATAGTGTGTTGGCCCCTCACTGATATATCACTGGCTATATAGGGGAAATTTAGAGCAGCCAATTCACCTTAAATCAATGTTTTTGGACTGTGTGTGGAACCCACAGAACCTGAAAAAATCCTGGTGAACACTGGGAGAAACACGGGAAACACAAATCAGGGTTCGAACCTGGCTCCCCAGCGCTAAGATGCGAAAGTGCTAACCCTAATTTATTGTATCTGTGCGACTGTGTGAGTGAGCTTGTTTCCAGCAATGGATTGGAACCCTGAATGTACCCACGTCTCTAATTAAACAAAAAGTAATTAGATAAAGGAGCATCATAGGAAATATTTTAACACGTATAAAGAATTTGAATTTAAAGTTTCCCAAACTTACTAAAGCTGAATGTTCCAAACCAATAAAAAAAGCAATAAAGCCAAGATGTTATTTGTTCTTTATCTCCCCATCTTAAGAATTTCGAGTGTTGTTTTAACCGGTGTCACAGGGCTCCCGTTGAATGAGATGGAATGTGCTCATTTCCGCCACAACTTTGTTCGGCCTTTGTTTAAACGGAGGGGTGGCAAAATGGAAATGTATGAGGACCTGTCCATTAAAAGTGGTCAATAAAATGGTGTAAAAATGACATTATTAGTTCCATACCAACACATCTGTAGTAAACCCTGCAGTGGGAACAACACTGTGGCTAGAAACTGGTCAGCAGCAGCAGCTCATAATCCAGCTCACCATCGTTACAACGCAATAAGAAATAATCAATAACCATTCCTGAAAGAAATCATGACAGCCATTTTACAAACATATGTCTTGTGTTGTGAACAAATGAATACCATCATTCCAAAATGGTGGAATGCCCATCCTTGCTGCATGGAAGCATTGATACGCCACAGAGACTTTGAGAGAACATCCCCGCCCAGTGGCCAAAATATGACAGCGCAGTTTTCTGAATACCAGTAACGTTTTATTATAAATATTCAGTGTTGTAATGGCATTCTGTCTGTAATTGATTCCTTTATAATACATTCTCAGAGATAAAAACAATGTGTAAAAATAAAAAAACAAAAACAAAACGAGGAGTGTTTCTATCGGAAAATGAAGAACCTGGAGTACAGAGTTCATTTGTTTAAAAGGCATAAAAGAAAGGAGAGGAAAAAAAACAAAAAACAAAACACGTTAGCATCATTACACACACCAACGAAGCTATCACTTATCACTTACTGCTTGTTAAAGAAGCTTAGTGCCCCAAGAATGTTGTTCAATGACCAGGAACACAGAATTACAACGTGAATGTAAATCTCATAAGAACTTAGCCTTATAAGCTCCAGCCTTTTAGACTTAATCATGCTGAATCACATCTGGTATCATATTCAGGGACAGAAATGGAAAGCATGCTCAGTTGGGGAGATGATCTACAATCAGGAATGAAGGTCAAACTCATTGCACACTTCTGCTGAATGAAACCACAAATAGGTAATTAATTTTGTTGGGCTAATAGGCTGTAAACTCAGTAAAAGAAAATATTTATATAAGTGTTTACAACACAAACTTTTAAAGAATAGAATTCTGTTTACGTTCTAAATTCTACGATAGAATTTCTCACTATTTGGTATTTCTTATTCTTTTCATTATCAGTTTTCAATATAAATACTTTTGCAGTTCACGTGATTCTCCATAGCAATCAAAATATTTCTGTATCGAACCCAAAAGTAATTATTCCAAGCTTTTGTATTTAGACACTCTAATAAAAATTTCTCCTAAACCTTGCGCAGTGTCTATGTCTTCAGATCTGTAAACATGTTTATACTTGAGTATGAAGCAAATGAGCATTTGGGTCAAAATGAACCCTTGGTAAAGTCCTTAATTATTACTATTAAAACACTAACAAAACAATGCCCCTAACAAACGAACCACACACTCAGCCTTGAACCCTACAAAATATGAATTGCACAAAGAACCAAACTGAACAGCCACCCAAAATGAACACTGTTGTGCAGCACAGTTGGTTGCGATGGCTTCCGAAAGTTCAGATTATTAACCAAAACATAATAAAGACTAAATAAACTTGCAAAACCATAAGAAACCATTAGAAAATAGACATACAGAAATACATTTGACAGCCAAGTTCATTATATAAAGCAATACCTTTAGCATAAAATAGCGTTATTATGATTACGGAAGGGACTACAGTAGCTATCCGTATCTTTTGGAGCTGGGTTTTTAAGTTAGACAGGACATCACAAAAACATATTTAATGTAAATAAGATTGCAAAAATGAATAAAATCTCATTTTGTATTGTTGTTCTTCACAACATATCAGCACCGTATACATACACTCTGGAAAAATCATGAACATCTCACAGTTGCTTGTTTGGGCCAGGTCATATTTCACTGGGTCATCTGCACAATTCAATTTGTTTAAAATTACACATCACGTTGGCTTTAAAGCAAAACCTGGAAAGATTTCTGTATTTCAGCTATACTGGGTCCATACATTAACAGTCATGAAGTACAGAATATGAACCGAATGCATTTTTATGGCTGAGTAAAGCAAAATGTGGAAAGAACAGTTGATGTGTAAATTTTTACCTCAGTAACTGTTTCTACAACTGGTCTTCACTCTCGTCAGTCCATGATGGCTGATTACTGATGCAGAACAGTTTTCTAAATGCAGAAGTAATACTCAAGTAAGCTACTGAGGTAAATGTCTGGGTTCAGCTCTAAAAGACAAGCAGGAAAAACTGTGTGCACACTTAATTTCACTGTACAACTGTTTCGTGGTTATTGGTTTTAGTGTTTTAACTTAATACTGGATCGTGTTTAGTATTTCATCCCAAGTATTCATTTGGAGAGTTAGAAAATAAGGCCCAGGTCAAAAAGTTCTCTTTTACAGTGAGTACAGTAGTGTATGGACTCAGCAGGTTAAGGCACCATTACAATGAACTGACCGTCTGAAGAAGTTTTAAGGCAACAGAACGAGGTGAGGGCGATGAGCGGAATGATAAAGTAGACAGGATGCAGGACGTTTCATGTGCTACTTTCTGTGGCCTTCTGACAGCTTTGAAAAGTATGAACTTGAGGGCTCTTTAAGGGACGAAAACCCTTTGTGATGGATTCGTGAAAAGGCAGATTCGGGGAAAGGTGTTCCGCATTGGCACAGGACTCTGTGTTCTGAGTGAGTATGGTTATTTCAGGTTCAGTTTTCCAAACAGGATTCTCCTTTAATTTAAGGTCCACTGGATTGATTTCATTTTCCTGTAATTTCAGAGAACTACCAGAATAAACGGTAAATGGAAAAACGGAGACAGGGGTTATTGATTTGGGAGATGACTGTGAAGCCTCAGGGCTGGACAATATAAAGCCTGTTCCGGCCTGAATTGCCCTCACCCGGCGTGGACAGGTCAGGTCAGCTGGTTCATCCTGGACTATGATCCCCCTTGATGGACTGCCGTTCTGTTTCAAAGACAAACTAAGGTCCACAGGCTCCATCTTCATCTTCTTTGCCTCATAGTCCTCACACTGAAAGTCACGGTCATCGGAGGACCTCTTGGTGGTGGTTTTCTTGCTCAGGTTAAGAGGCATGGTCTGATCCAGAGGAAGTGCCCAGGCTTGTGCACCTGTCTGGTGAGTCTTTCCAAGATCCTGAGCCAATGCTTCTGAGAGGCGCTTGGTGAATGTGTTCATATGTGTCGAACCAAGGCGTGAGTGCATCAGCTGTCGTAACTGAAGGCTACAATCAATGTCCAAAGGAAGGATCTTGAGAGGCGGCAGCGGTGGTCTCGTGGTCAACCCCATTCGGGTGCCTCCAGCCCAGGGCGGATGCTCTGTGGTGCACCCTGTACACTGATGCTGCAAAGTCTCCGGCGTCACAGGACTGTTGGCTTTTGCTTGATTGCTTACCGAGGCATCCTGAATCAGTTCTGAATCCCCGACTCCATTAAGGCCTAAACGAGCCCTGAAAAAGTCCAGGGGACACAAGCCCTTGGTGGGGCTGAACCCTTCTACAGATCCTCCAATCTGCAACTTTGAGTGACCAGGTAACAAAGGAGTCGTCACATGTCCAAGCTCACTTTTCACATCCTCCATTTTAAGTTGATGAGGTGGATGGGTAGTGGATGTGGGGGCTTTGGGAAGCATCTGCTCCGGGCCTACGGGTAGTGTGTGGCCACTTTCAACCACAACCTGCTCACTGCAAATATTAATATGGGATGGTGGTCTTCCAACTTTACACCTAGGCAAAACTTTAGCATTCCGTTTGCCGGGTGGCCGTCCTCTTTTCCGTGCAACCTCGCCACCTGGTGGTGCAGCCTGTTAAAGAAACATTAAGATAATGTCAATGATGTGCGACAAGCCTTATTATAAACCAGGTAATTCCGGTCCTTAAATCCGATTGGCTGAGCTGCTTGTTTAGCTGTGACATTATTCACAATAACCCACACCTCTGACCGCTTCACATTCATATAAATGCACAATTTAAAGTATACTGTTTCCAAAAGTTTTTTTAAAAGTGTTTTGTAATTTGATCAATAGATGGCAGTATTTGGTTGGTAAAGAAACTGGAAATATTTAAATTGCATCAGGGTTGATTTAAAAAAAAAAAAAACTAATTTATTAGCGATTTTGCTTTCAGTCAACGTATTTATGAATCTAACCTTTTACTATAGTTTGTTGGTAACCGTTTTTAAAAAGTAATGGTTCACTCAAGACATTATTGTGAATAAACCACAGGAAAAAGGTGTAACTGTATTCTGCTTGTGCGTCATGTCTAACACATCTTTCCGGTGGTTTATTCATAATAATGGATGTTTACCCATACCTCATTGCTTTACAATACAACTTATTTATACCATGTGGTCATTTGCACAGATTAAAAATTCCAATTATTCTTGTAACTGAGAACATATACGACAACCCTGCTAAAGTCTGCGTGACATTGTGATCAGTTTGTACTCAACATGGACATACTAACCACTTTATGAAATACACGGAATACTGAAAACAGATCAAATAAATTATATAGAATTTTTTTATTAAACCATAAAAATGAATATTAAAGACTAATAAAGTAGTAGGGGTGTAACAGTACATTTTCTTTTCGAACAGTTCAGAATAGTTTACATGGTTCGGTTTGCGCTTTTACACACAAAATACAATACGGTTATTTGAAAAGACCAAAAAATAAGACGGAACCAAAACGAAGAGGCAAGCACTGCATCCGAGCAGAGTTGCATCTTAGCTGAAACAACTTTAGCATGCCATGCTGAGTGTAGCTCAGTATTAGAGACGGAGTTTGGACCGAGTGGAAATGATCCACAGAAATTAGAGACTGCTTCATTTAAATTAACTGTGTGAAAGGATTTTGGGTCCCTGTAGTTTACAGCAGCACTGGATCAGTGCGGATTGAACAGGAAACATTTTCGAAAACATTAAGAACATGCTAACTCCTATTGAGCAGAATCATGTAACATCTAGAACAGAACTCATGATTAATCTACTAATATCTCCGCTACTTTCTACACTAATTTGACTAAACCTATGATGTTTTTGAGTTAATGTGCGTGCGCTTAATCCTTCGCACCCTAGATGTGAAAGTCAGGAACAAATCCATTACTGAAGCAATGAGCACGTATAGTAATCCCTTTACTATACTTTATAAAAAAGTTTTATCCATGTTGTCAATGATGTCAGTGTTACATAAAGATGTTAGTGTAACATAAAGCTAAAATCTATGTCAGCCAATCAGAATCCCTCAAAACAAACATGATTTCCTGTTGTCATGGGTTTGAAACATGGCGCCAGGAGGTAAAACAGCTAACCTACAAATTCTCCTTCTCCTGCGCGGCTCAATGCACTGTTACAATTGGGACGTATACATGCATACACAAAAACGTTTTAAAAAATCTCCACTTTTTTCCAGAGTTTTTACTGGGTGTGGACAAGGTCTAATGCCTTGTATCTGGAAAAACTAATAAATTTTTATGTGTTTGGGGCTTCTATCCACATGAAAACTTCGTTTTTATGTATGTGTGTATACTTGTAACATCATCTTAAATGTCACCGTTTGCGACAAATGATGTGACAATGACGTCACACACGCAACTGTTATTGATTTTGTGTTTGATGAAAATGAATGTCACCAGAGATGTGCTGCTTCTTACATTAATTCAGATGATTTTTGCTCGTTTATTTTTAC